>VDFB02141882.1:0-15896 GCA_007258455.2 Sequoia sempervirens
CTACTTCACAACATACCGACATAACCAATCACCAAGGGAATCACAAATGCATTCCAACAAGACAAAACCACTCCAACTCTAGGAGGAACATATAATGAAAACCCACTCCAAACACTGGAGACAACAAAAGTCAAAACTCTCTCCAAACACTGGAGGCAACAAAGGTCAAAACCCTCTCCAAACACTAGAGGCAACAAAACACATAATTCACTCCTTCCAAAGGAGACACAAACCATCCTCATTCATGAAAACTAGGTAAAGCAACATAATACGGCTATACACATTACCCAAAACAAAACCAAGGTTGGCAACCATTTTAGGACACCCACAAAATTAAAAGAAACCCAATCTGGAAGACTTCATAACATTTCCTCTATGTGCACACTGACACGAAAGAGGGAGAATGCATAAAGAAAGACAATTTGATAATTAAACACCTACTTTAGGATTTCCTAAATCCAAGCCAGGCAAAGAGATATTGCTTATAATCAAGTAAATATAATTAAAATTGTTTGCAACTACTCCAAGGTAACATAAATTGCATTTATAATATCGAAGAATTTAGACTAATACTTTATCTCCCTATTTCTCCAATCTACACAAAATAATCCAATCAACTTGCTAGCTAGAATCATTTAGCTAAAACAAATAATCTTATTTCAACATCCATAATGAATATAATCAACATAAAATTAACTATATTTAAATAAAAATATAGAACTATTAATTGAATATATCCATCTAAAATCAACATTTAAAATTCCAACTTTTAATTATTTACTAATACATAATATATGTATATAATTTATGTATGGCCTATATACAATATATATTATATATTTAAATAATAATAAATTAAGCATATTTTAAATATTATATAATATATATATACATAATATATATATATATGCAAATATATATATAATATATATATATATATAATATAATATATAATATATATATATGTAACAAATATATAATATATAATAATATATATTATATTACATATATAATATATAAAAATTAATAATTTTTTTTTAAAATTAAATAATAATAAAAAAAAAAAAACCACAAACTTAGGGCTGCGGCCCCACTATGGGAGGATGCAGCCATAGGCTGCGCTACCTATGGTAGTGCCCAACCTCCCCTGTGGATGCTGTGTTGCCTAAGGCAACATCCTCCACTGGGGTTTGGGTGCGTAGCCATAGCTGCCCCCTCCCCAACAATTTTATTAATAATTTTTTTTATAATTTATTTTCTATTTTTTTTTTTAAAACAAAACCACAAAACCTAGAGGCCCTACTGAAGCAGGAGGAAAACAAGAAATATTTAGGGTTTTGTTTTGTTTGTTTTAAACAAAAAGATTAGAAAGACGTTTTGGCGGGGAACGTTTTGCGTTGCCAAAAGGAATGGCCCTAATCTCATATAACATATATATATATATATATATATATATATATATATATATATATATATATATATATAACATAGAGATTTTCCATTGTTTAACAGTGAAGTAGAGCAATTTTTCCCTCCAAACAAAATAAACAATCAAATCATTTGCAAGCACAAATTCTAATTTGCTAGTTCATAACAGAAAATTCTTTTGTGCAACTTCTAATTTTCTGAGGTTTGAATTCTTTTCTTTGTTTTCTCTTCTTCCATGATTTCAAAGAGGTTTTCATATTTGTTTTCTAAACTTGCATTCAAATTCAAACCAAAATCTCAAAACTTCAAAAACAATAAAACCTATGATCATGAACTTGAAGAACAAATTGATGTTGAGTTCCTCTGCAGATTCCACTCCTCCACCATTTCATCCCAAGATCTCCACCTTCAAACCGAGATTGAATCCAAAACACCCAAAACCCTATTTTCTTCTTGCAACCAAATCTCTCCATCCAAAAAACACAAGAACTCAAAATAAAACCCAAAATGAAATATATTATCTCCCCCAAACTCAAATTCAAATTCAAAAATGAAATTTCATGGCTTCTCCAAATCCTCCCCAAATTGATTCAACTCTTCTAAAATATCTTTTCCACCCCAAAGTTCTTGCATTTTTTGAAGATATTTGAATTTTAAATAACTTAGAACAAAATTCCAATTTCCAAATAGAATTTAATATATTTTAAAATTTTCTTTTCAACAAAAGAATTTAAACTTTTAAAACTTTCTTTCCAAAAATAAACTAACCCTTTTAATTCAAAACAACAAATAACTTAATCAATTCAACACAATTAATTTAATTAATTAATAGAATAAATCTAATATGAGATTAAATTATTTTATTAATTATATTAAATTATTTAATAAATTAAATAACATTTTTAACAATATAGCCAGATTTATTTACACAACTTAACTACAAAATCCATTTATTTACTTTTATATCTTGAATTTAAATAAAGACAAAGGTGAAAGGGGCAACATATAACAACTATACCCGACTACGACTTGACGACACACCATGACCAGGGGGATGACTTGGCATGGAAAACCTAGCTACTATCTCCTAATCAATTACCGTTGGTCAATGGACACGCTCAGACCTATGAAATCAGGTGGAGTGGGTGTCCTATACGTGTCAACCTGCGAACAAAGAGCATATCAAACATGCCTATATATGATATAATAAAACACACCATGAAGAGGGAAATCTCATAATCGTAGGATGCTTGCAAGCGAGTGATACAATCTCGTCCCCTTCACCAATACACACTCATCATAGACTAACATTTCCATGATAAACACATATCTCACGCAATAACATGTTACAGTAGCTAATCATCATTATACCAATTAAAACATGACAATAAAGCATCAGATAAGATACATCACATCACACAAATAGGCTATCACTCTATAAATAGTGATCAAATCACACATACTGATACAACATCTCAATAGCCAAAAAGCACATCAAAGCAAACAAGGACAGACTGTCCAGCTAGAACGCAAAATAGAGGGGTATTACATCCTTCCCCCTAGGGTCAGGCTTACTCCTGGAAGCCTACAAGCACCCCTAGTACAAACTCAATAAAATCACACATATTCAATGGTTCTAAAACTAAACCACTCCACACCTCAGCATAAAACAATAGCAACCCGTGCTATAATCAACCCAACCAAGCACACTATCGATCTATAGAAATCAACATGGTGAAGCAACCACCAACCACATCTCCAAAACACATATCCATGGATTAACATACATAATACACATATGCACCAATACACATCACTGGGAATCATCACAAGGCCACACATAGTCCAATATCATTACAATGTTAACTCAAGACAAGATATGCAACATTATCACTTCAACATTCGTTTAACATTTTGCATTTTGAATCCAAGTACAATAATTTAGCATCTACATGATTTCTTAAGACTCAACAATAAATTTGGGGACTATAGGCCTCACCAACAAGATGCACCTATTATGCAATTATCATTAGCATGCAATGGTTTCACTAATCCCCTTTCTCTAAACTTTTACTTACTGCAAAATGATTTTCTATTCATATTGTACATTTTCCATGATTATGAAGGCAACTTGGGGACTTAGGTCCTTTACCCAAGGTTTTATCTAATAAAATCAACCTTTATGAATTCATAAGCATTTTCTCATAAGATACAACATACCATGGCTTTCAATACACCACACACTCAAGGACAGGCATCTTCGTTAAACCAATGGGAAGAGAGAGAAGACAAGAGTTATTTATAGTTCTAACATAGGCACGAATGCAATCATGGTTTCATTATCACACAATCACTTTCACACAAATGCATCCACCATATGAGAGTAAACACAATCTCTATGAACTAACAACATGATCATTCATTTTTTATTACCATATTTCATAATTTCAAAACAATATAACATGCAAAAGCAACTCCAAAACCACATAGGGTCAATCAGGTAGTCACTTGCACAATGAGGTAACACACAAGAAGACATGCAAGGGCAGAAATAACAACAAAATTGGTTGTCGTCCACCACACACAACACACCAAATTCACACACTACACAATTTTCCATAATGCATTCTTCTAGTAGTGTAATGCCCGCCACACAAACCCTAGAGGAAGTTGCAATTCACTACTTAAACGCACCCAATTTTTTTTTTGTTTAAGACAAATAACATGTAAGATGAATACACATTGCCAACAACCTCTAAGGCCATGAGACAAAGATTACTTAAAACCCAAACAACAATTAACATCAATTGAAACCAAAACATTAATCACTTACATGAATTAAGATTACATACATCCCATATAAGATAAATTACAAACAAGGATAATAAATACCTCAAGATTCCAATTAATAACATTTAAACAATAAGATTACAACACTCATTCCCTGAATGAGGTAAATCCAAAAATCATGATTACAATTTACAAATTCCACCTCGATAACAAATGAGGGGTAATAAAATACAATAAGTATTGAGAGAACAAGGAATGAGAAGAAACTGATTCACACGAGCTCTCCAACTGGAAGTCACGACCACACGAACAAGAAGAAGAAGCACCAACGGATTAAGATGCACGCCACCCGACCACGTGGAACCCAAAGGCCCCACTCCCTCCATGCTAGGAGATAGTAACAAGGATTTCCTAGATAAGACCATCTACCACTAGCCACAGGCTAACACAAAAATTGAACTACAAACAAGAACATAAACCACATCACTTAACATCATGGTTACAACGCTTCTAGAGTACAAAATCAAGTACAATCACTGTACAAAATAAACCAACGGTACACCACCATACCGACTGCTGTCATAGGAGGAGTGTCATCGCAAAGGTTGCATGGGATCTCCTGGCAAGTCTTCCTAGGTCCTGGCCCCCCTCTAGGGATATCCTCGAAACTTCAACCGACTCTTGGCCCCACATGCACACCAGAGCGGAATCGATTATCTCTCGTAAAGACGAGATAACGATCTTGCCATTCCAGGCCTTCCCGACTCATCTCAAGTCTCGTACAAGCCCTTGAGCCAATGAGCGAGGCTAAATTATCTTATTAATGTTCAAGCTACTCTATCCCTAGTATAAGTTATTTTAATTTTCACTTAGTTAATTGACTCTCACACGAGTTATCCTGGAACCACTTTGGGCCTGGCGCTCGTTGAAAGCCACTCCCGTATCGACAACACATAACTCAACCACATGCCAATGGTATACAATGCACTAACATTGATCATGAATAACCAAACACCTCAACAGGTAACACATCACTACAGATGTACAAAACTGAAACCAAAGCGTGCAATACCCAAGGCTAACACAAGGTTGACTAACATAATGATAACCCACATAACGAACTAAAAACAAGACTCAACCTTTAATCACAAGGTCACACAACTTGTACGAAGAACCAGGTTTCCACTGATACAAGTCTCATGCTCTACCCAAGAAAGACAATAACCAATCACAAGGGAAACAATCATCATCTCAATAAACACAACTGGAAGACTTACATGATCAACAAGAAATGACTTAAAGTCAACAATCATATAATCACACGTTCTTTAAATGTCTAAAGATGTAATTTTGACAAACAAACTTTTCTCATAACACGGAAACCAAAGTACATAACAAAGGTTGACTCACGTATAACCACCCATACCAATAAATGAACCCATATCTGGAAGACTCTCAAAACATTCACTCTCATTCCACAACATCGAAGGCAAACAATTAAACACTGAAAACATTTCAGACAAATAGGTAAGCTAATGTTCGGATTTCCTAAATCCAATCAAACACAGATTTCATGACTTGCATTTATCCAATCAATTGATCCCATTTCTTTTCACAACATTGAAATATTTAAAGAACATATCATTTACTCTAAATTTCATAACCACATTCATAATCAAAACACTTTAATAATGCAGCTATCAGGTTAAAATTTAAATCAACCGTTCTCTCTAAGTTTCATGATCACAAACTATAGATAAATCACTTGATTAATAAATCATTTAGGTTAATTAATAAGTTCATCCTTTACTCTCAGTTCCACAATCATACTCTATAATTAAACATCTTGAAAAATAAACATTTAGATTAAATAATTCAGTCTTGATTTCAACTTAGCATTAAATAAATCAACTAAATCTTATCTCTACTTGAATTCAATTATATTCCAAAACGAATATACCTAATAGTGAGTTAAGCATGTTGACCACTTAAGGAGTTTAAACCAATAATTATATTTCGTTTCTCAATCACATATCTTAATAAAATCAACCTTTGAAGTATAATCATTTGATTATTTAAAATCTCCTTTTTTTCCAATACATCATTTGACTATTAAAAAATTCAACGTTCTAAATAATTCTTCTGAATATAGAATCTACTTTTGCTTCAATTATGTAACAATTTCATCCTAAGATGATCTATATTTTAAATTTGTCTATTTAATTTCATTTGCCTCAGTTATCCATAATAATCAAAATCAAATTATAAATAAATCAAAATTTTGACAAATAAAGTCCTTTGATTAAAATAAATCCTTCGTTGACTCTAAGTTCTTTAGTTATGTTCCATAATCAAAATTTAATGATTAAAACCATCTGATTGAACTAAATCATCCATTATCTCTAAGTTTCACTATTATGTTCAACATCAAGATATTTTAATAAATACCATTTAAATTAAATCATTTAATCCATATTTCATCATAGACTAAATAAATTGATCAAAGTCAATATTTTAAGTAAAATGTTTGATCACATGTCATTTACGTTTCGACTATAACAATGAAATCCACATCTTAACCCCTTATAATAGATAATTAATTTAACATTTAAATATGCGCCACTAAAATGTCAATTTATACCCCAAGGTTTTTCAAATAATTATACCAGATAACAAAATCAAATCTTAATAAGAAAGCATATATATATTTTCCAACTATGAAAATAATCTAACCCCTTTTTATACATATTTTCCAATTTCGAATTTACCCTTAAAAAAATAAATTAAATATATTATATTTTATATAATATATAATATAAAATAATATTAAATATTATATATATTATATAAAATATAATATAAAATAATATTAAAATTAAAAGTAATTTTTGAAATTATTAAAACATGAGAAAAAGGGCCGAAGCCCTAGGCACGCATCCCTGCCTCCAGCCGGGCGGCGGTGGCTGTGTGCAAAGCACATAGCACTGCCTCCCTGCGGGTGGTGATGGTTGTGTGTTCACACATAGCTCGCCTCCCTGTGGGTGGTGGTGGCTGTGTGTTCACACACAGCCCGCCCCCCCGCTGGGCGGCGATGGCTGTGTGTTCCCACACAGCGAACACCTCCCGTCGGGCGGTGGCGGCGGCGGCGGCAGCGGCGGTGGTGGGGGTTGGTATCCCCACCCCACAATAAATTACATTTTAATTTTTTTTCTCATTTCCCCCTATTCTGGTAAAAACTGTAATGAGAAATTTTAACAGGGGAAGCAAACAAGCATTTTCCTTTGAATAGGGAAATTTTCAATAAACATTTCTAGTTCAAATTGAGAAACAAGCAATACATTTTGCAAAACTCAAACAAATTTACCCAAACAACAAGAGGGTTTAAAGATTTAATTTGAAGAGGAGTTTTCTTTTGGGTTTTCATTTCCAAATCTCAACCATTTTGCAAGTTTTCAAAGAAATAACTCATGGGTTTTATTGGATTCAATCAACCTTTCAAAGATTTCTCACACAATCAACTAGATTTTCAAACATGCATTACAAAGATTAAACTATTTTCAAAATAAACAAAACAAGAACAAAGAGGAACCTGGTTTCTTCCTCCAAAACTTGAAGCCTTCAAACATGGAGTTTCCCAATTCCTCCATTGAATCCATCCAAGCAAAAGTCTCCACCTCCTTCACAAATCCAAGTCAAACCACCAACAAACTCTCCATCCAAGTTGAAAAACCCATCCCCTCCAAAATGAACAAAAAATATCCTAAAAAAATAGAGTTTCCCCCAAATTATTCACAAATTGAAACTCAAATTAAATTTCAATTTTCAAATTTAAAAAAAAACAAATATATTTTACCAAAAAAGTCAACTATTTCAAAAAATATCTTTCTACAAAGTCATTGCATTTTGAAACATTTGAACTTTAAATAACTTAAAACAAAATTCTATTTTCCAAATAGAATGTAATACCTTTTAGTTTTATTTTATTTTTTTTTTTCAATAAAAGAATTTAAAACTTTTAACACTTTTAATTCGAAAGAAATAACTTAATCAATTCACACAATTAATTTAATTAATCAATAAAATAAATCTAATCCAAGATTAGATTATTTTATTAATTAAATTAAATTAATTAATAAAGTAAATAACATTCCTAGCATTACAACCAATTACATTTAAGCCACAGATTAACAACACAAGCCATTATAACTTGAATTTAATTAAAGACCAAGGTGATCTGGGCAACATGAAACAACCAAACCCGACTACAACCCGACGACACACGGTGACTAGGGTAACGACTTGACACAGAAAACCTAGCTACTATCTCCCAATTAATTTCCGTTGGTCAATGGACACGCTCAAACCTGGAAACCAGGTGGAGTCGATGTCATGTACCTGCCAACCTGCAACAAAGAGCATGTCAAACGTGCATATATACATAATATGATCAATCACACCGTGAAGAGGAAATCTCAGAATCGTAGGGCACTCGCAAGCGAGTGATACAATCCCGTCCCCTTCACCAATACAATATCACTAACTGACGCATCTAACATCAATAACATGATCAACAGCATAAAACATCGTTAAATCAAATATCTTCTAAGTTAATCCAAAACATGCCATAAGGGTAACATCAGGATAACATCACATCGAAATATAACATCCACATTGTATAACAATTGCAATCAAAAGCAACCTAGTTCCAAAGTCAAAGCATAATCAGACACAATCATAACAGGGAAGAACAATGCCGATCAAAGAGCCAAAATGGAGGGGTGTTACATCCTCCCCCCTAGGGTCAGGCTTACTCCTGGAAGCCTACAAATACCCCTAGTTCAAGCTCATTAAAATACTCACATAAACAATGGTTCCAATATTGAACCACTCCATACCTCAACATAAAACAGCAACAGCTTGTGCTAAAATCAACTTACCCAAGCACACTATCAATCAGGTCATCCCACAATAATGGGTTACACTTTTGGCCAACTTGACATTGAAATCAACATTTTCGTGAGAAACTCACTTTCTGACACTTATAGTAGGTAAACTATTAGGAATTTGAAAATGATGTAAACTAGTGATTTGTGAGATTTTTTCTATAGATTTTAAATATATTTTTTTTTTTTAAAATGGAATTAAATTGTTTTTTTTTTGCATCTCCTTTGATAACTAGTTTTTAATAGTAAACAACATTTTTTAAAAGTGATGTGTACTTCGACACGCATAACTTTTTTTCTACAAAGGATAAAATTTTGATTCTTTTTAATTTAGGTTGCTAACACTGGTATCTATTGGTTTCATTTTGTTTCATAACGTTTTGTTGAATATTTTTTTTTTAATTAAGTTTTGAAGTCAAAACATTTACAATTTAGACATAGGTGCACTTCGGCACGCATAACTTTTTTGGTATGTATTGAAATTCAATTTTTTTTTTTTGTTAGAACGAGGACATCAATACCTAGAGGATATATATTTTTCAAATTTTTTTCCTCAAATTTACTATTTTTCCACAATGATTTTTCATCGAACTTGAGGTTCGGTGAAAAACCTATGTACAGTAAAACTAAAAAATAAAATATAAAATAAAAACAAAATATATTAAATTTATAGTTGTTGGAAAGCACATTTTGATCACTACAATCATCCAACTTGGTTTATCAATTTGACTCCATTTGCACCTCCTTCCGAAGCTTCGATAGTCAAAAAAATGCATAAATTTTGAAATGGTGGAGGGGAAGGTGAAAAAAGGGGGTTCATTTGAACCCCCCTTATATGGTGCAAAAGAGGGTTCATTAGAAGGGAGGGTGGTTCATTAGAAGGGGGGAGGGTTCATTAGAAGGGGGGGTTCATTATAAGGGGGGTGGTTCATTCGAACCCCCTTCATTAGAAGGGGTAAACCATTTTAATTTTTTTATGAGAATTTCTAATTTTTCTTCGTTAAAAAATTGTAACCCACTATTGTGGGTTTACCCATCTATACAATTAACATGGTGAAGCAACCACCAACCAAAATTCCAAAACACATATCCACTGATTAACATACAAAATACCCATATGCACCAATACACATCACCGGAAATCATCAGAAGGCCACATATAATGAGATATCATTACAATGTTTACTCAAGACAAGGTATGCACATTATCACTTTAGCATTCATTTAACATTTTGCGTTTTGAATCCAGGTACCATAATTTAACAACTACATGATTTCTTAAGTCTTAACAATGAAATTGGGGACTCTAGGCCTCCCCAACAAAATGCACCTATTATGCAATTACCAGTAACATGCAATGGTTTCACTAATCCCTTTTCTTTAAACTTTTACTTACTGCAAAATGATTTTCTATTCATATTATACATTCTTCATAATTATGAATGAAACTTGGGGACTTAAGTCCTTTACCCAAGGTTTGATCTAATAAAACAACCTTCATGAATACATAAGCATTTTATCATAAGATTCAGCATACTCTGGGTGTCAATACCACACACACTTAAGGACAACATCTTCGTTAACCCAATGGAAAGAGAGAGAAGACAAGATATTTACAGCTC
This sequence comes from Sequoia sempervirens, assembly GCA_007258455.2. Lineage (NCBI taxonomy): Eukaryota > Viridiplantae > Streptophyta > Pinopsida > Cupressales > Cupressaceae > Sequoia > Sequoia sempervirens. Next base: position 10,784 of record VDFB02141882.1, read on the forward strand.
TAACATAGGCACGAATGTAATCATGGTTTCGTCATCACACAATCACTCACACAAATGCATCTACCACATGAGAGCATGCACAAATCTCTATGAACTAATAACATGTTCATTCATTTCCTATTATCATAATTCTTAATTCTCTATCCAATAGAATATGCAAACGCAACTCTAACACCACATAGGGGTCAATCAAGTAATCACTTGCACAAAGAGATAAAGCACCAGAAAACACGCATCAGATACTTGCATGGAGAGGGAACAACAAGACTCCAAAAGAGAATCCACACCCAAGGAACTCCTTGGCACCCTCAAGGTCAACCAGAACTTCCAAGACATGAGCATCCTTCCTCCACAACACAAGACAAGGTTGGGAAATTTCACCCTCTATAACGCCATACTAAGGCACTCAAGGCAAGAGGTCCTATGACTATCTCGCCCCAACAAATACTTGGAACATACTCAACAAACACACTACAACCACACTTAAGAACCACTCAAGGGTCACCCCCTTTTACACAATACAAGAGCATCAAGAAGGAGACCAATCAAAACACACTTCTTGGTAGGCTCACAGGCCTAACCAACCCTCACAAAGCATTCATCAAAGACATGCAAGGGTGGGAACAATCAACAAAACTAATTGTCATCCACCACACACAACACCCCAAACTCACACACCACACAATCGTCCATAATGCATTCTTCCAAGAAGGATATCGGTGCATTGCGCACTACACCGAGGATCCTATCCCTTCCCACTAGTTTCCTGCACCATTGGACCTATACCACTTAACGACAACTTCTAGGCAAACAAGAGAAATCAACCCAAAAGGAAAACCACACGAAAGAGAAAGACAACTAGGTCAATACAATGGGCTCATAGTGCCCAGAGTATAAACCTACACACTTACAACATAATGGGTCCAACATAATCCTAGAGTTCCCAGTGTTTAAACCTTGGCTCTGATACCATGTGTAATACCCCGCCACGCGACCCTAGAGGAAGTTGCAATTCACTACTTAAATGCACCAATTTTTTTTTTTTTTAAGTACAAATAACATGTAAGCATTTAGAATACACATTGCCAACAACCTCTAAGGCCACTAGACAAAGATTACTTTAAAACCCAAACAACAATTAACATCAATTGAAACCAAAACATTAATCACTTACAAAATTAAGATTACCTACATCCCATATAAGATAAATTACAACAAGGATAATAAATACCTCAAGATTCCAATTAACAACATTTAAACAATATGATTACAACACTTATTCCCTGAATGAGATAAATCCAATAATCATGATTACATATTATAAATTCCACCTCGATAACAAATGAGGGGTAATAAAATACAATAAGTACTGAGAGAACAAGGCATGAGAAGAAACCGATTCCCATGAGCTCTCCAACTAGAAATCATGACCACACGAACAAGAAGAAGCACCAACGGATTAAGATGCATGCCACCCGACCACGTGGAACCCAAAGGCCCCACTCCCTCTATGCTAGGAGATAGTAACAAGGATTTCCTAGAAAGACCATCTACCACTAGTCACAGGCTAACACAAAAACTAAACTGCAAACAAGAACATATACCGCATCACTTAACATCATGGTTACAATGCTTCCAGAGTACAAAATTTAGTACAATCACTGTACAAAATAAACCAACGGTACACCACCATACTGACTGCTGTCATAGGAGTGTCATCACAAAGGTTGCATGGGATCTCTTGGCAAGTCTTCTTAGGTCCCGGCCCCCCTCTAGGGATATCCTGGAAACCTCAACCGACTCCAAATCCCACATGCACACCAGAGTGGAATCAATTATCTCTCGTAAAGACAAGATAACGATCTTGCCATTCCAGGCCTTCTTGACTCATCTCAAGTCTTGTACAAGCCCTTGAGCCAATGAGCGAGGCTAAATTATCTTATTAATATTCAAGCTACTCTATCCCTAGTATAAGTTATTTTAATTTTCACTTAGTTAACTCACTCTCACATGAGTTATCCTAGAACCAGTTTGGGCCCGGCTCTCATTGAAAGCCACTCCCCTATCGACAACACATAACTCAACCACATGCCAAGGGTAGACAATGCACTAACACTTATCACAAATAACCAAACACCTCAACAGGTAACACATCACTACAGATGTACAAAACTAAAACCAAAGCGTGCACTACCCAAGGCTAACACAAGGTTGACTAACATAATGATAACCCACATAACGAACTAAAAACAAGACTCAACCTTTAATCACAAGGTCACACAACCCGTACGAAGAACCAGGTTTCCACTGATACAAGTCTCATGCTCTACCCAAGAAAGACAATAACCAATCACAAGGGCAACAATCATCATCTCAATAAACACAACTGGAAGACTTACATGATCAACAAGAAATGACTTAAAGTCAACAATCATATAATCACACGTTCTTTAAATGTCTAAAGATGTAATTTTGACAAACAAACTTTTCTCATAACACGGAAACCAAAGTACATAACAAAGGTTGACTCACGTATAACCACCCATACCAATAAATGAACCCATATCTGGAAGACTCTCAAAACATTCACTCTCATTCCACAACATCGAAGGCAAACAATTAAACACTGAAAACATTTCAGACAAATAGGTAAGCTAATGTTCGGATTTCCTAAATCCAATCAAACACAGATTTCATGACTTGCATTTATCCAATCAATTGATCCCATTTCTTTTCACAACATTGAAATATTTAAAGAACATATCATTTACTCTAAATTTCATAACCACATTCATAATCAAAACACTTTAATAATGCAGCTATCAGGTTAAAATTTAAATCAACCGTTCTCTCTAAGTTTCATGATCACAAACTATAGATAAATCACTTGATTAATAAATCATTTAGGTTAATTAATAAGTTCATCCTTTACTCTCAGTTCCACAATCATATACTATAATTAAACATCTTGAAAAATAAACATTTAGATTAAATAATTCAGTCTTGATTTCAACTTAGCATTAAATAAATCAACTAAATTTTATCTCTACTCGAATTCAATTATATTCCAAAATGAATATACCTAATAGTGAGTTAATCATGTTGACCACTTAAGGAGTTTAAACCAATAATTATATTTCGTTTCTCAATCACATATCTTAATAAAATCAACCTTTGAAGTATAATCATTTGATTATTTAAAATATCCTTTTTTTTCTTTTTTTTTTTTCCAATACATCATTTGACTATTAATAAATTCAACGTTCTAAATAATTCTTCTGAATATAGAATCTACTTTTGCTTCGATTATGTAACAATTTCATCCTAAGATGATCTATATTTTAAATTTGTCTATTTAATTTCATTTGCCTCAGTTATCCATAATAATCAAAATAAAATTATAAATAAATCAAACTTTTGACAAATAAAATCCTCTGATTAAAATAAATCCTTCGTTGACCCTAAGATCCTCTGTTATGCTCCATAATCAAAATTTAATGACTAATACTGTCTGATAGAACTAAATCATCCAATATCTCTAAGTTTCACTATTATGTTCAACATCAAGATATTTTAATAAATAACATTTAAATTAAATCATTTAATCCATATTTCATCATAGACTAAATAAATTGATCAAAGTCAATATTTTAAGTAAAACGTTTGATCACACGTCATTTACGTTTTGACTATAACAATGAAATCCACATCTTAACCCCTTATAATAGATAATTAATTTAACATTTAAATATGCGCCACTAAAATGTCAATTTATACCCCAAAGTTTTTCAAATAATTATACCAGATAACAAAATCAAATCTTAATGAGAAAGCATTTCTATATTTTCCATCTATGAAAATAATCTAACCCCTTATTATACATATTTTCCAATTTCGAATTTACCCTATCATTTAAATATGACGAATAAAATATTATTCTTATTTTCATACGTATTAACTTTATCTTATTTAAATCAACTATTTTAAATCTAAAAACCCCAATAATTTAATATATATATGTAAAATAAATATATATATATATATATATATATAAATTTCAATAACAATAACCAAATAAAATATATATATTTTTAAAATTATACTAATAATTCATTTAATTTAATATATATTAAATATATTATATTTTATATAATATATAATATTAACATTATATAAGCATTATATAAAAATATAATACAAAAAATAATATCTTTATAATATTAAATTAAAATTAAAAGCAATTTTGAAATTATTAAAAAACAAGAAAGCGTCAAGCCCCTCGCCCCGGCCGGCTGTATCGCAGGTTTATTAATAATAACCCACCTCTTAACGTGGCGTATCGCAGGTTCATTAGAACAACTCCGGGCCTCGCCAGCGGGCGATGGTTGTGTGTTCCCACACAGCGAACACCTCCCACCGGGCGGCGGTCGCAGCGGCAATGGTGTTGGGGGTTGGTCTCCCCACCCCACAAAAATTACATTTTTTTTTTTTTTATATATATATTCTTTTTTTAATACACAAATTCCATTTCCCCCAATTCTGGTAAAAATCAGAAAGAGAAATTTGAACAGGGGAAGAAAAAAAACATTTTCCTTTGAATTTAAATGGAGAAACAAGCAATACATTTTGCAAAACTCAAACAAACTTACTCAAACAATAAGAGGGTTTAAAGATTTAATTTGAAGAGGAGTTTTCTTTTGGGTTTTTATTTCCAAACCTCAACCATTTTGCAAGATTTCAAAGAAATAACTCATGGGTTTTATTGGATTCAATCAACCTTTCAAAGATTTCTCACACAATCAACAAGATTTTCAAACATGCATTACAAAGATTAAACTATTTTGAAAATGAACAAAACAAGAACAAAGAGGAACCTGGTTTCTTCCTCCAAAACTTGAAGACTTCAAACATGGAGTTTTCCAATTCCTCCATTGAATCCATCCCAAGCAAAAGTCTCCACCTCCTTCACAAATCCAAGTAAAACCACCAACAAACTCTCCATCCAAGTTGAAAAACCCATCCCCTCCAAAATGAACAAAAAATATCCTAAAAATAGAGTTTCCCCCAAATTATTCACAAATTGAAACTCAAATTAAATTTCAATTTTCAAATT
>VDFB02141883.1:0-11688 GCA_007258455.2 Sequoia sempervirens
TGCTCTTCAAAAGGTCTTCAAGTCCTCTTCAACCTAAATCTGCAATCACACATACAAGAGTGAAAAATGTTTGTTTTGGGTGAATATGGGTTTTCCTTGGTCAAACCCCATTTTGGTAATTAAACCTTGAAATGAAATGAAACATGATAGAGGGAATGAAGAATGAACAAAGCTATGTTACCACTCAACAAACCCTTGTATGAAACCTTGATAATGGAGATCTTAAGGGTTCTACAACTTGCACGATATGGTTGAATTGGATGTGGATCTTGACACTTGAATCTTGCTTGAAATGATACTTTGAATGCTTGATTTGATCATGAAACCTACATCACAATGTTAGCTCCAAAAACATGCATGATGTAATAATACTTTGAGATGATGATTAGATATTGAATGCTGCAATAAAAATATGATATTTCTACTCTTGAATGCCTTTAATTGCTCTTGAAATGCTCTTGTGAATCTTGAAAAGTGCTAGCTTGCTTCTCTTGAAAATTCTAGGTTCTTAGATGTTGAAATGATGAAATAACCTTGTATTTATAGGTATGTATCCTTAATTTTCCTAAATTAAAATATCACAAGCCAACACTGAATTATGGATTTGAATATGTTAAAATACCACCAAAAACATAATTTAAATATAGGTCCAAAGATTTAGGGAGGACCCATTTGTCCATGGGCGAATGGGTCCTAGGTCCATAAACCTAGGACACACATTGCTCAATGTGAAGTTTTATGTTTAGGCATTAATAAATGTTGGGGTTTCCCTTTGAAAAAAGTAATTAAATAGGCTTGGAAAATGAATTAAACGACCAATCAAGGCATAATTAATCTCAATTAATTAAGAGGGCCCAAATAAGTGTGTAAATGTGAATAAGTACATTTAACAACACTAAATTAAGGTATTATTAATTCCATTTTAAATTAGGAGGGCCCAAACAAGTGAGAAAATGTAAAGGGTTACATTTTTATACACTACATTTATCCCCCACTTTAGTGAGAGGATGAACTTGTGTCAAACTCACACTTAAGTAGACCACCAAGAGAGGGCTAATTGTATAATCGTTGGAAGGATAAGACGACAAAGATCAAGGAAGGTGATCAAGCCCCTAACATCTAAGATCTCATGGAAAAACCAACAAAGGCACAAGGGGACACATGTCTATGTTAAACACATATATGTGTGCAACAATGACAAGATACTCAATCATACAATGCCAAAGACTCAAAGAAAGGGAAAAAAGGGGGAAAAAAGACGGATCAAGCCTCGATTGTCCAACACGACGTGGAACACCCCTCAGCTGTTTTTCTAAAAATGTTTACAAGTAGAACTTCATTGTCCACTATGAAAACAACAACACGCTCACACAGGCTAGTGAAACTCCAGTTGTCCACTAGGTGAGCCCACAAGGGTGGAAAATGAGAGAATCTTATTAGACTTGAGCATACCATACCAAATTTATACCTCTGATAACTTTAATAAGGCACCAAAAAATATGAACTTTGAGCTCCATAAGGCTTAGCAAGTTGTGTTATGCTAAACACTTATGAACAAACAAGGCACCATAGGCAAGCAAAGGGTGTTATGCTTGGTGGCCATAAAAAAAGGATTGAAAATTTAAGCTTCATAAGGTTAGCAAGCCATGTTATGCTAAACACTTATGAACAAAATGAAAAAAGGATAAGACATGTTCAAAGGTTTTTTGCTTAGTTCATGTAAGGTATCCTCTTAAGGAACATCGTGCCTAATGTTTCCAAGAGAGGACAAGTCTAGGATAAAAGATTCACAACTTAGGGAATGCAACACTTAGCATCACTACTAAGAGGAAAGTCACATACCAAGAAAGGTCACACTCTTGGAGGACATCAAACCCAATGACATGACCAAGAAGAAGACACATCACAAGAAGTAAGAAGACCACACAATGAAACATGAAAAAAGTACAAAGATCTCCAAAAATGATAATGCCAATGTATGTCCCCACTTTAAAGAAATTGCTAACACCATGGTGTGAGCAATTACTTTAAAGTAGAAAATGATAAATGCTAACAATAAAGAGGAAATGCAAGCTTATTTGGCAAGCCCTATGCCAAGTCATATGTTTCCAAATGAAGCTACGTCATGAAAAAGGAAGGGGTTGCACCCAAAATGAAATCCCAAACACACATAAAGGGATCCATGGATTTGAGGTCAGTGTATGTCTTTGCTACAATGATATTATAGAGCTCAAAAATGTCATCATTCCCCAAATAAATCATGGGATATGAAGAATGACACATAGAGAGAAAAAACAAAGAAAAATCATTTTGGGTCAACATGGAAGAGACCTAAATTTCTCAACGCTTTGTATCATCCCTAAAAGGAAAACATAAGACAAAAGAAAAGATAAAGGGGTTTATGACATATAGAAGAATGAAGGTACAAATAGAGGAATGAACATGAAGACACATTAAAAAAAATAGTACAAGGGATCACATTGCGCACATGCAATCACAAAAAATAACATGCCAAAGAAAATAAAGACAAGACTAGAAAGGCACATGCGATTCAACCTACAACAAGTCATCCACATCCCAATCTTGTTCATCATATGTGGAAGGTGGATAACTAGTCAAAGGAACAAAATCAAGTTCCAAAAGTTAGGACAATCACCAAGCTCAACACGTGGTGAATCACTCTTTATAGGAGGATCATCACGATTGTTATCATTTAAGCTCATGAAAGAGGAAAATAATAGATTTAAGTCTTAATGAACTTCCTAATCATTTTTTCTGCAGTTTCATTACCATCATACATGTTTATCAGAACATAAGGTCTAATGATAATATCCATAGAAGGTTCTTGTTGTTGTTGTGTTTGAGGTCTAGGATTTTCTTGTTTTGGCGAACGTGTAGAATCATCATGCATTGCTTGAGGTAAGTTTGGATTTTGATTTTCAATGTTGTTCTTTTCTTATTTTTCTTGTAAAAAACAAGCAATAGCATGATGTCTACACCTACACTCTCTAGTATTTTGATTCCTTTTCATTTGATTTTCAAGTTGGGATTGTGTAAGGGAAATTTTATCAACCATATAGGTTTCTTTTCTACCCTTAAGGGAGGAACATAAGGAACTATGGGAGGTTGTTCAACCACTTTCTCTTTAGCTTTGTAAACTTGTTTGATTTTAGGAGGCACAACGAGACTTATTTGGTTATCCTATGGTCTCTTACAAAAATTGGGTCAAGGATTTGCTATGTTTTGGTCTCGGTTACTTGGAAGGGCTTTTGGTTCAATCATAGTCTCATCAAGGATAGTCAGCTCAATCGTGGGTTGAGGCATATTGGTAAGGGATAATTTTTATATGCATTTTGCCTTAAATTTTTTATAAGATTTGAAAAAGAAGTCCTCATGAGGCCTAATAAGTTTCATGGGTTCAAGCCAAAAAAAAATCCAATGAGAAATTCCCTTAGGACATATGATTAAATCCACTAAAGTGCACAATAAATATCTCATTTCCAAATGGAAAATTTAATCATTTATGCACAACCAATGGGACGACATTCATGGAGCAAAGCCATGGGTAGCCTAACTTCACGCGAAATTGGTTTGATGAAGGGATGATGGAAAATGAGACACATAATGTTTTCGGTCTAACTTTCAAAGGAAGTGTTATCAAACCTATCATAGGGAAAGAAAAACTATTATGCGTTTTGATCCATGCCTTCAATTTTTCATAAGTATCTTGATAAAACTTATGCACAAATAGGAATTCTTCAGTGATCACATTCTCTACACAAACATGATCAATTAATATCCCATTAGTAGGCTTGTGATTGATTTTTCCAGCTATGTAAAGAGGACCATCAGGTGCATGTTTAATTATGTCTTATTGTGAGAAATAAATGTCAAGCGACATCTTAGTTAGGCCCTTACGAGGTTGAACCTCAATAAGTCCAATCATAGTCTCTAATTTCTTTGTGTTTTCAGCATTCGTGTCGACATTCATCACATCATTCTTTGTTTCACTAGCTTTGACAAAGGAAATATTATGATTTGGCATAGGATTAGTAAATATTTGCAATTTTTGGTTAGGAGGGGCTACAGACTTATTACCTTGATCATTAACACCACCAATTTGAATATGATTAGAATCGGTGAGGTCTTGCGCAAAATGTTTAAGATGGTTGCAATATTTTGTATCTTGTCCATTTTGTCGATGGAAATGGCAATAGGAATTTGGTTTATAGTTAGAAGTTAGAGGCTTAGTAGGATCAGGAGTTCTAATAGGAGGTAAGGAAATTAAGTTCTTGTTTAAGAGCTGCAACATGGTATTAGGAAGGGTGTCAGATAGAGGTGTGAATTGTCTATTTCTATCATAAAATGTGTAAGGATTTGTTGTCTTTATAGTAGCCACTTGGTTATCAACATATTGAGTTGATTGAGGGGGAATAAGTTGTAAAAATCCTTTATTTTGTTTCTTGAATGGTTAATAATTGTTATGATATGTGGATTCAGATTTTTCAAGATGACTATAAGTATTTTTCACTTCATGACTACTAAGTGAATTTTGATAATCATAGAGGGCGGTACACAACTGTGTGAAGGAGGGAAACTTCAACATCTCAAGCTTAGTTTGGATTTTGTTTTGCAAATTGGAAATAAACATTCTTTGAAGTTCATCATCGGGAATCTTAATGTTTATTTGTGAGTAAAGTGTTTGGTATCGTGCTATGAAACCAATGACATTTTCATCATCCTTTTGTTTTCATGTCATTAAATCAACCAAGGTCATCTTATGACCCATATATATTTGGAAATGACTATAGAAGGCATCAATAAGTTCATTGAATGAATGTATTGAATTATTCGGTAAGGAGAAAAACCATTCTAAAGTAGTATCCTTAAAGGATCTAGGGAAGAGTTTAACCAAGAGTTTATCCTAAAAAATGAAGTCACTACATAGGGCTATATATGCAGAAACATGGCTAATAGTATATCCTTTCCCACCATATTTCTCAAATATAGGGATCTCTATACCTTGTGGAATTTGTGTTCTCAATATGTCCAAGGACAAGGGATTTCATTTGACATATTGTGAAGGTTGGCCATTTTTATTTTGACTTAATGTAGTAATTTTTTGTTGGAGGGTTGAAACATTTTGTAAGAGTGTGTTAAGGACAGGATCATTGTGAGTGTTGTGAGATGGAGGTGTATAAGGCATATATGTATATGTATGTGGAGGGAAAGTGACTTGTAAGTTTGTGAGGGGAGATGGATTAGGAGATATGAGATTTGAATGCACAAAGCTAAAGGGAATCCCAATGGAAATACCTAAGGAAGTGTTAAAATTTCTAGTAGGTTGTATAGTTGTTGTAACACTTGGATTGGTGTATGTCAAAATAGAGGTTATGGTTGTGGAAGGAGGAATTAGATTTCCACCTTGACTTTGAGTATACCCCAAAGTTTGAGCACAACTGCCTAGGGGGGGAACATGTTTATCAATAACATGAACTAAACCATGAAAAATATCTATTCCTTGTTCATTTTCAATTATTCTCCTCTGGTATCTATCACAAGGACCACATTAGGAGTATTGTAATCAGAACTCACAAAACCTTGCAATTTATCAAGTTCTTCATCCATTATTCTAAGGTTTTCAGGAGGGAAATTAGCAATCATTGTATTAACATCAATCACATTAGGTGTAGGTAGGGAAGTCATAGGAGATGAAGTGTTAAGGTTATGATCCATATTGGGTTGACTAGTGTCAACTCTATGAGTGAAAGAGTTAGAAAACCCAAGATCCATGGCGAATGGTGTATCACGGGATGACATGAGTCTCAAACTATGTATTATGATAGTATTGGAAATAGGACACCAAGTTGTGAAGCTCATACAAGTTTCACAAACTCAAGGTGCACCCAAAATGGATAAGAGGTAAAATGCAATGAAATAGCATAGAATGTGAAGTGCAATACAATAAGTAATTTTTAGATTTCAAATAGGATATTTTTTTGATTATGCTATGCAAAAAACTAAAAATGATGTCTTTTAAATGAAATTTTGAACTCAAACAATGCATTGAATTTGAAAAATTATGCTTAATCTGATCAATTTCAGATAACATAAATTTTGCAAATTGAAACAGTAAACTAAAAATAGCAAAACAAAATGTAGAAACAAAGATTTTAATACCCATAAATGTAGGAAAAGCCCTAATCAGGGACTCATTCACCCATGAACGAATGGGTCCTAGCTCAAGGTTTTGAAAAATGAATTTATAGATTTATGAGTCAATTCTTATGGTTTTTAGATTATGGACTGATAGGTGGTTACAGTTTCAATTTTCTGTAAAATTAAGTCTAAATGAAAATTATGCAAAATAGTGATAAATGACAAACTAGGAGACCTAATTTGAAATGTTATTTTGATTCAATTTTCAAATACAAATGAATGATGATGCAATGCTATGCAAACACTATGCAAAATGAAATGAAGAAAAATGTAACCCACATATTTTATCACTTGTTTGGGCCCTCCTAATTTAAAATGGACTTAGTAACATTTTCCTTAATTTAGTGTTGTTAAATGTACTTATTCACATTTACACATTTATTTGGGCCCTCTAAATTAATTGAGTTTAATTATGCCTCCCTTTAATTCATTTTCCAAGCATATTTAATTACATTTTCTAAAAGTGAAACCTGGCATTTATTAATTCCAAACAATGTGTGTCCTAGGTTTATGGACCTAGGACCTATTTTCCCATGGGCGAATGGGTCCTCCCTAAACCTTAGGACCTGAATTTTAAAGAATGCAAAAATAAAAACCTAAAACCCTAAATGAGATGTAAATAATGAAAGTAAACAACCCTAAATGAGATGCAAATGAATGCAATGCAAATGAATGCAAAACCTAGATCTAGGGCTGAAAATAGACTCCAAATCAGCAAGGTTGATGCTCAAAATTCAGGTTCACAAAAAAATGAAATGAAGAAAAATAGGGTGACATGAAAAGGGGGAAATGAATGGGGTGAGCCACAATAAACCTATCTTCATTTCATTAGGAAATGAGATCTGCACAATAAATTGATTAATAACCCTTAGGTGAATCAAGTCAATGTGGGAATCTTTAGATTTCCTTATGCTTGAAGGACGGGGTCAAGGTCAAACAACACTTTGGAGAGAAAAACTAAAATAGAAAATCAACACCAAAATGCAATCTAACACTTGAAACAACAATATTAAGCTCAATACTGACAGAACTAGAAATAAAATTGCAAATCAAAGAAGGGAAAAAACATGTGTACCAGTCACCAAAAGTGGTTTTTTGAAGCAGATTTGGGACTCATTTTCCCATGGGTGAATGGTTCCAAGTTCAAGGTTTTTCTGTAGTTTTCAAGAGCCTTTGATGCAGATCTGAATCTTTCAATTTTCCTAGGTTTCATAGTTAGAATGTCAGAAATGGCTTCGGGATCTTAGCTTCCATGAGAAGACAACAATTTTGAAAACTTTTGCAACTTTGACAACTTTGTAAATCTTGCTCTTCATAAGTTCTTCAAGTCTTCTTCAACCTAAATTTGTAATCACACATAAAAGAGAGAAAAATGTTTGTTTTGGGTGATAGGGGTTTGCCTTGGTCAAACCCCATTTTGATAATCACACCTTGAAATAAAATGAAACATGAAAGAGGGAATGAAGAATGAACAAAGCTATGTTACCACTCAACAAACCCATGTTACCACTCAACAAACCCTTGTATGAAACCTTGATAATGGAGATCTTAGGAGGTCTACAACTTGCATGAGATGATTGAATTAGATGTGGATCTTGACACTTGAATCTTGCTTGAAATGATACTTTGAATGCTTGACTTGATCATGAAACCTACATCACAATGTTAGCTCCAAAAACATGCATGATGCAAGAAGACTTTGACATGATGATTAGATCTTGAATGTTGCAATAAAACTCTGATATTTCTACTCTTGAATGCCTTTAATTGCTCTTGAAATGCTCTTGTGAATCTTGAAAAGTGCTAGCTTGCTTCTCATGAAAATTCTAGGTTCTTAGATATTGAAATGATGAAATAACCTTGCATTTATAAGTATGTATCCTTAATTTCCCAAAATTCAAATATCACAAGCCGACATTGAATTATGGATTTCAATATGTTAAAATACTACCAAATACATAATTTAAATTTAGGTCCAAAGGTTTAGGGAGGACCCATTCGCCCATGCACGAATGGGTCCCAGGTCCATAAACCTAGGAAACACATTACTCAATGTGAAGTGTTATGTTTAGGCATTAATAAATGTCGGGTTCCCCCTTCGAAAAATGTAATTGAAGGGCCAATTAAGGAATAATTAAGTTGAATTAATTAAGAGGGCCCAAATACGTGTATAAATGTGAATAAGTACATTTAACAACACTAAATTAAGGCATTATTAAGTTCATTTTAAATTAGGAGGGCCCAAACAAGCGATAAAGTGTAAATGGTTGCATTTTTCTACACTATAGTTTTGTCATGAGATCTTAGATCATGGAGGCCTGATCATCCTCCTTGACCTTTGTTGTCTTATCCTTTTGGTCCAATTGTACAATTAAACCTCTCTTGATTATCTACTATAGTGTGAGTTTGATGCAAGGTCATCTTCTCACTAAAGTGGGGGTTAAATGTAGTGTAGAAACATGTATCCCCTTACATTTTCTCACTTGTTTGGGACCTCCTAATTTAAATTGGACTTAATATTCCCTTAATTTAGTGTTGTTAAATGTACCCCTTTACATTTTCAGACTTATTTGGGCCCTCTTAATTAAATTGAGCTTAATTATGCCTTAATTATCCCTTTTATTCATTTAAAAGCCTAATAAATTACATATTCTAAAGGGGAAACCTAACAATAATTGATGTCTAAACATAACACTTTACACTGAGCAATGTACGTTCAAGGTATAGAGACCTGGGACCCATTCGCCCCCATTTTCCCATGGGCGAATGGGTCCTCCCTAGACATTTGGACCTAAATTTAAATTATGTTTTGGTAGTATTTTAATGTTTTCAAATCCATAATTCAATTTCAACTTGTGATATTAAAATTTCAGGAAATTAAGGATACATATCTATAAATATAAGGTTATTTCACTAAGTTGCACCTAGAAATTTTATGCAAATTTTTATGTGACCTCAAAAGAGCTAAAGTTGATGATCAACAACATTCAAGAGCTGATATAACAAAGATTTATTGAAACAATCAAGATCCATTCATCATGTCAAAGTCTTTTTGCATCATGCATGTTTTTGGAGCTAACATTGTGGTGTAGGTTTAAAGATCAATACAAGCATTCAAAGTATTATTCAAGCATCAAGATGCAAATCCAATTCAACCATTTCATGCAAGTTGTAGACCTCTTAAGATCTCTATTATCAAGGTTTCATTCAAGGGTTTGTTGAGTGGTAACATAGGTTTGTTCAATCTTCATTCCCTCTTTCATTTCATTATTTCATTTCAAGGTTTGATTGCCAAAACAGGGTTTGACCAAGGCAAACCCCCATTCACCCAAAAACAAATATTTTTCTCTTCTATGTGTGACTGCAAATTTAGGTTGAAGAAGGATTGAAGACATTTTGAAGAGCAAGATTCAAAATTTGTCGAAGTTGCAAAAAGTTGTCGAAGTTGTCAAATCATGAAATCTAACCTACATATTGGATTTATGACTTTTCAAAATTGAAACCTGGACAAATCAGAAACTACATATCTATACTAGAGGCTCCCGAAAGATTGTTGAAATCCCCGTACTTGGACACATTCTCCCATGGGCGAATGAGTCTTAAATCAACTTCTAAAAAGCACTTTTGGTGACTAGTACACATGTTTCTGCCCTTCTCAGATCTGCATTCTATTTTCTAGTTCTATAAATATTGAGTTTAATATTGTTGTTTCAAGTGTTAGATTGCATTTTGGTGTTGATTTTCTATTTTTAGTTTTTCACCCCAAAGTGTTGTTTGACCTTGATCCCCGTCCTAAGAGCATAAGGAAATCTAAAGATTCTCACATTGATTTGATTCACCTTAGGGTTGTTAGTCAATTCATTTTGTGGATCTCATTTCCTAATGAAATAAAGGAAAATAGGTCAATCTACATCTCAAATTGGTGAACCCCTTTTTTCCCCATAACCTATTTTTCTTCGTTTCAATATTGAATATTCTTCAATCCAAAATACCCACAAAAAGTAAAATAGATTTAGAGATATAAAAGTCAAAGTTCACTAAAATACTTGAGTAGATTTATATTCAAAAAACTTCTAACATAATTTTGGAATAAAATAGAAACCAAAAAATACATAACCTTTAACATGAATATAATATTGATGAAATTTCTTCAAGAACCAAAGGGATTTTATCCTCTGATATCTAAATCCAAGGGTTTTCCTCCAGGTTATATCCAATAGATGAACACAAGTTCTCAATCTATGACATTTTAGGGCTTTAGTTTGTTTGATGAAATGACAAAATATGAATACTAATTAAGCTCTCTCTCTCTCTCTCTATACACACACACACAAGGCCTAGCATGGGGGCTACACATGTTAATAAGTCTTTCAAAATCTTCCTCAATATTATCATGTTCAATTGTGTCCATTTATGACATCCTGAGTCATGCAAGGAAATAGGTGGGATTTTAAGTTCATATGGTAGGGTATCACATTTTATATGTCAAAGGGTGCAATACTATGAAAGTCTAGGGATTAACATTTCAAAGGGTCAAATTTAAAGAAGGTCCTAGGCAATTAGGAGTTGGCATTTTATTTAAATAATTTTCACTTGGTACGCTAGCATTAATATTTTTGGATGTCTAAGTTTAGGAATTCATGGAATGAGATATAGTGATGCTAGGATGTAAGGAGAAGAAAGGGTATCTAATTCTAGGAAGGATAAATGGAAAGATAGTTGTGAAATGGGGAACAATATCCTTGCAAGAAAATCACAAGAAGGATGAAGCTACGAAGAAGTTATGAGATCTAAAAGAGGGAAGCATGCTAGGATTGAGATGGAATCTACATAATACAAGAATTAGTAGGGTTTGAAATTAAAAGATACCCAATATAAGGAGTGGGGATTAGGATTCAATGATAACCAATATAGGAAGCATAATGTATGGAAAAATTATCCAACAAAGAAAAGACTAATTCTATTAATCAAATGATTTCAATGGGAATTACATTTAGGATCAAATAGCTCTTTTAGTAAAGAAACCAATCTGTGACTTTAATCTATCAAAAAGTGAAAATTAGTCTAGTTGAATTTAATTTGTTTTATTGTTCAGGAAATAAAATTTCCTACCAAGTTAAAAATAATGAAAACTAATGCAATTGATCTACAAAATTACTTATTATAGATTTGTCAAATCAAGTAGAGAACTATAAATATAAGAAAGAGGGAAACTTGGACATTGAAACTATAAGTCTTTGTGAAGGATGTCAATATGTCACATGGATGTCTACATATTGTGTTATAGTATACACGATAGGAATGACCAAGATTCACTTATTTTCTCAATAAATCCTTATAGTTCGTGTAAACATGAAATAAGAATAACAAAGTGAATTAATAGGTAACCATGGAAACTAAAATAATAAGATTCAATCTATTCATTCAAAATAAAACAATAACATGATAGAAATGAAAAGATCTATCTAC
>VDFB02141884.1:0-11340 GCA_007258455.2 Sequoia sempervirens
TTAACCTTTGATGAAACTGGTCCATAAGTTTAAAATATTAAGATTT
The DNA here is from genome assembly GCA_007258455.2 of Sequoia sempervirens. Lineage (NCBI taxonomy): Eukaryota > Viridiplantae > Streptophyta > Pinopsida > Cupressales > Cupressaceae > Sequoia > Sequoia sempervirens. The sequence continues at coordinate 47 of VDFB02141884.1, forward strand.
TTTAGTATTTTAATAATTTTTTAATAAAATATTTTTTTGAAGAACGAATTGTACAAATCAGACAATTCTTTTCAATTTGAAAAAAAAAATCAAAAAATGATAAGTTTAGATCATGTTATGTGTGACATACACGAAGATTTTTCAAAACAACAAATATAATCAATAAAAAATTAACAAAAAAAATTTGATGACATTATGATTGTACTAGCAATCCACCAGCAAATCAACAATCATACCACTTACCAGAGGAGAAAGACAATTCAGCAAATTGAGTTATTCCAAACGATTCACCTCCATCAACTTCAAACAAAGATGAAGGGAAAAACATGCTACAGGACACCGCTCCATTCAATGAGCATGGATAATGACGAATAGCAATTTCACGCTATAGGAAGCTACCTCAATTGATGAGGTCGACACCAAGCCAAAACAATAATGGCAGGAAGAACTCGTTTCTATTGCAAGTCACGGAACTTTGAAAAGAAAATAAACAACAAAGCAATTACCCAGAGACAAAGCACTGCCTCAATTGGCAAAACACTTACCAACTCATTTCTTATTTTCACAACATAAAACAAAGCACACCAAACACCCATGAGAGGGTAGGTGAGATTATTGTATTCACAAATATGCAAAAACATAGCATAACAAAGGCAAATATAGATTAATCAACATGTGCGATTAGCACTCTTTCCTCACTTGCCTCACATACTTTATTCACCTTGTTTGTCTTTATGCTTTGTTCTCTTTCCTACAATCACTGAAGAACCATTCTCTCATCTTCTACACAACAAAACTTTCACATATCGGCCTATTTCTTCTCCAATCACCATCTCATTTCCACTAGCAACCATTCTCTCTCTATGCGGTTTATGTCTCTTCTACGCATAGCCACACCAAGAATACCCTGCGCCTCTCCTCTCTTGGCAGAATTGACATATCCCACTATGTTATTGTGCTTTCTTGCTTCCAATAACCATTTTTTACTGGTTGAACCATCGTGTCCTTTTCACTAAATCGGCATTGGGGAACAACATTACTGGAATCTGTTTTGGTTTGTTTCCCTTTTTCTTTTTGTATCTCCTCCTTCTTATGTCTTTTTTTATCTAAAAACCCACAAAACATCATCTCACATTCAAATATATTAGCACTTGCACCGGAAGGGCAAGGGGTATGCCAATAGATAATTATATGTAAGTAAACATGTCAATAATTTTAGTTTGTAGTGTCTATATAATTTTGTAATAGGAGTTTAAAACACATGTAAAAGATATTTCATTTACATATTGTTTGGAAGGAATAAAAGTGTGTTGTATTACAAATTTGCTTATAGCATCTATATGGAAAGAGACAACACAAAGAGTTTGAGTTGTACATCTATTTGTTTATACACATGGAAGGAAAAAATTAGTAGACATACATCATAATCACATTGCTTTTAAAAAAAAAATACACAATATAGTAAAAAATGTAAGTAGTTGTTAGAAGAAAGAAATGTAGGTGAAATGTAGGTGAAGAAATATATTTGCTGTATCTCTTATCATTCTTAATTTGAGGAATTTTCTAGATATTTAGATCCAAGTATGAAAGTATATTTAAATACATTTCCTTAAAAGTCTGGTTTGGTAAGCTTGTCAGTTTGCTTGAACTAAGTGTTGTCCACCTATTATTCTCTTGAATTAATGTCAAAGTTATACGTAACTTTGTAAATACAACTCATATATCCTAAGGTGCACGAGCTATCCAGTTGAAGAAAAAATATTGTCAATTTGAAATGTGACAGTTCATCTAAAATAAATGTAAACATCCAAAAAAGAAAGCTACCAAATATTCAACTTTGAGATCAAAGTTTTATATATAAAAATAAATTATGTGGATAACAAGTATCAAACTATAACAAGATATAAAATATACATTGAATATAAGAGTAGATAGATTTCATATTGTTCAGATTAAAAATATCTTATAGCACCTATTAAACAAATAAAATAATATACAACTCCATCCTAATGAAATATCCTTATATCTACAACTCTTATACCTCAAATTCCACATAATATATTCATATCATATTGTACAACTATTCCTCCAATGGTCAACTGGAGCAAGTCCACGGATAAGTTGTGTTGTAGATTTACCCTTCAGAATTAAGTCTCGAGAATTTGGAAAAAAATAAATTTATCCTAAAAGAGTAGGTCAACCAAACCAATTGTCCAAGGGGTTTCTGGATTCTTCAAGGCAGCCTACGTCCCCAATAATTTCCTCATAGACTCAACTTCCATACATATGCGTGTCTGGCTCTTGCTCACCTTTGTTTTAATGTTACTGAGGTAAAAGTTGATGTCTACATACTTTTTCTTTTGTCCAAATTTGTGGTACAAACAGTCCTGGTTGTCTCCATTTTTTGGTATAAACAATCGCAGTGTAACTGTAAAAGAATACAACTCATGGGCACATTCTATTTTAGCATCATAAAAGACCAATTGTAGGCATGTCATTCCAGTTGTGGGCATGGAAATAGCAATCGTGGGAGTCTGAAAGGGCTTAATAAACTAGGAGATTTTTTCACACAAAGAAGAATTCATATTATCGAAATTGGCAGCATATGCATAAACTAACAAATATCAATATGGAAAATTTTGAAGCCTCAGATCTATAAAAGATTAACAAATGCCATAAGAAAGTAAAGTCTATTCTATTACAGGTTTGAAACTTAAGCTTTAGATGTGAGAAAATCGGTTACTAATTATACTTGCACTTTATCTCAGCCTAATTTTAACTGTTCTCATTTAAATTCTTATTTGCTTTCAATATAGATATATTATGAGAGCCAAGGGAAAATTTATAGTTACTAATTCCAACATGTATGGTTTTCAAACACACGAGAAGTGTATTCCAACGTTTAGGGTAAGTTATTGATTCCATGTTATGTGATTAGATTGAATCAACAGATCTGAGATTTGTTGGCAACGGGGTTGGGCAAAGATCGTTGAATAGATAAAGGTTTGTTCTTCTGGGTCTCTGGAATTTTAAATAATTTGAAGATTGTGTTGATTTTGAAGGGAAAAATTTATTGCAGGTCTAGATTTTATTACAATTTGATACACATTATCCACTGTAAAAGGATATACATTGTGTTGGAAAGAGATGACAAAATTCAATGCAAGCTAAATTTGTGCACCAATCTCCTATCCGTCCACCAGTTGTATTACATAAATTTTGTTCTCATACTTACAGCATAAAAGTCGATTTAAATCAGTTTCATCAGAGCTTAAAAATAAAATGCTTTGGAATGGAAATAAGGCCTCAGATTATTTAAAAAAGCAAGAGATGACTGGCAGTCTACTGCCTATGTTTATAATAATTGCAAGCCGTTATACAACAAAGGCAAAATGTTAAAACAGGGAATTAATTTGAAGTGTCCCTGCTGAGTATAGAGCATTCACGAGGGGCACTCAACTACCCACCTTCAGGGGTCATGATTTATCCCTTCAACCAGCTGTAACACCCTTAATTTCTTTCAAATTTCTATTTAATTGTCATCAAGGGGTGCCAAATTTTCATATATTTGATTTCCTCAAATCTTTATTTTCAATAAGATTAACGTTGAAGAGAACATCCACTTCTTCTACCAATATTATATTGAAGAGATCTGGGCATTTTTCTATGATCAAGACTGCAATTAAGTGACTTATTGTATAATATATAGCCCCTAAAAGAACAAAATTAATTGTTGGATACAAAATACATCACAAATGTACTGGATATTATAGGGTAGAAGAACTACCCACTAAAGATTTTTTGTGATTCTTTATGATAGGTGACTATTCGGCCTACCTGTGCTCCCACACAACTTCCACGACAATGGGGGCACCCTTTAGCTTCCACATAAACCCTAACAGAAAGATTCCAAGCACGCAATTAAAGAGATAAGTTATTAGGCTTTGATAGTATAGTACCTCGAATTCCACATATATTTTATTCTATGTAAGCATAAAACACAAGAAGCCTTGTTAGCCTTGTTTGTAGGACATGTTTTGTGTATAATTTAAATTGGTCCTCCTTACCAAGCGCGACAAACTACACTTAGTCTAAGTAAAAAAAATCACAAAATTCAAACCCATGCATGTCTTCCACGTTTGGAACTGCATGTCTTCCACATTTCATCTACTATGTGCAGATTGTAGCAGCTGTAGGGGAATTTTTATGATTTGGCACAGTTTCGTAATATCTTTCATACAAACTCTTGCACATTTTTTGTCATTGGCATTGTTGACCATATCCTCATATTCATATGGAGGAAAGACTTGCATTACATTAACTTCAAAAATAATGTAGTTCTTAATTAAAAAATAAATAATGAAGTCACCATGAACAAATTTTCAGTTGAAGCAGAGAGTATGAGTGGGGAATTTCGTAGATGTAGAACATGAGACTGAGATTCTTGGCATGTTTGGGAAATTGTCAAAAGATCCAAGATTTTATGAGTAACAGAGGAATAATTTATTTGATACAATGTATAAACACATCCATGCCTTAGTGAGCATGGGAGGAGCAAGTGCTACATGCATATTTTGGCAGCTAATGGCATCAGGAATATGGGGATGGGTATGTTGCAATATGGGGATGGGTATGAAATTGTTTTATCTGAGAATTCATCTACAACAGTTGTCATTGTCTCTCACTTTTATTATTTTATAAGATGACAATGGTAACTCATGAGTTCACCAAAATATATAATACTGAGAAGGTAAAGAGGGTATATGCCCACAAGAAGGTAAATATCGCACAAAAACTTAGGCTGAGTTTGAGATTGGAGTTGGATGTATACATATACCTGTAATCATTTTGTGCTAGGTAGTCTATTGCTGAAGTTTTTTCCTTAAAGAAAAGCTAGTCTTCAAGACCTTGGACCCTCTCATGAGATGGCAGTAGTTGTAAGATATTGTCACTCAAACCATGATACAAAGTCATACTTTCTGGTAATATTTCCTAACACTTTACAATTATCAATGACTGATATATTTTGTTTTTAATTGGTGAATCTTGATATTTTTATATCTACTTTTCCCTTGTTATAAATAGATTGAAGCAGCAGTCGTAGGGAGAGTGGTCTTGGTTCGTCTCATTTTGAAAAAAATCTACTTTGCTTGGATTTCATAACATTTTTCCTACAAACTCTGTTCATTTTTTCTCACCAGTATCTTTACAATAGAACACAATTTGTGCACAATTTTGAGGCAAGTCACTTGCCATGGTTTCAGTCAGGTTTTTATGTGCTCTACCGATCAATTTCTGTTGTGTTTTAATTCATTCAAAAACAATTATATTGTTATCTATTGAATGCAGGCATTAGGTTCTGTGGTTTTATCCATGACTGTTTTCATATATGATTACAGGCCAGCTACAAATAGCATGTGAAGCCTACTGGATTAACAATATGAGGCAACATTCACCGACAGATTCAGTATACTATAATTTCGTTATAACATCTAAGAACACAAGTTAATTGCATTATTGAAAGAAAAGTTTGCATCTCTTCTAGAGGTGCTTATTGGGGAATTCAAGGATGAGTTTATTACTCTCCTTAGGAAATTTCTCCTGAACAAAATGGCTTCCATCTATAAAAAATATGATGTCTAGATTGGACACACCAGCCTTGTGTTGGTCATTATTGATATGTGCTTCTATTCCTAAAAACTTGAGAAAATAATTGTTGGTGCCTATGATAAGTAGGGTGGGAGCTTTTATAGCAACGTTGGTCAGATCAGAAAAACAAATTCCCAATCCTGTAAATTAACATCCAAAATCAAAAGAAAAGTCATCAAGATTAACTCTCTGTGTTAAATTGAACATGTGGGTAACTCAAGCAAATTGAACATGGGTTTTGTAGGATTGCTTTGACAAACAATAGTATGGAACTGGTAGAGTAGAGCAAATTGAAACCCATACTTCTAATACAGACTTACATAAATATTGAGGTCATCTTTAGTGAACCATTGTGGCAGAGGAGTTGCAGGGTCATACAGATCCATAATCTCTTTACCCCCTTATGCCATAGGCACCTCACTTCGAGAGAAAAGTGTATAGATGTTCTTCTGCAATAGGAAAATCACCTCATAAACTTGGCTGTAGATCCACCAACGAACCTGCAATGATTGAAACAACAACTGATATAAATTTTTCTCTCAAGAATCATGAAGGTGAAGCAGCCCCAGAAACCTGCAATGAAACCCTAGCACCATGCCTCGTTTGATGTAGAAGGTAGCAATGTTAAGATGAATAGAATAATATTAGGGTAAAGGCTTCCAGGGCCATTTATGAAAATTGGAGGCGGTGATCCAGGGCGATTGAAGGGAATATAAAATTAAGTATATATATCACCGACCACATATTAAGGGAGGCATTTACGACACGGCTACGAGACTTTATCTGCTATGATTTCATAGATACAAGATTCGATTTGAGTTAATAAAAATCGCGAGATTGGTGAGTTAATAAAACAGGCGAAAAAAGCGGTAATCCGGTGGAAGAAATTTGTTTACCGAGCTGTATCCAGCGTGAGACAGGTTTCAGGCTGAAACATCGCACTATATATAGCCTATCGGCTAATTCATCATGAACGGTTTGATTCCACATCCTTTGCATTTTCTTGTTTTAAAATCTTCCCTTCAACAATTTCAATCCAAAATTCAAAAGTACCAACATCAAAATTGTATGTACTCTCCTCCAGCTTCTTCCAATTTGCTACCTCATTCTTCTTCTTTTTCCTTTCTTCAAGTTCCATTTTCATGTCATCTTCATGTAGTGTTAATGCTTCTTCTTTCTTCTTGAGTTCTACATAAGTTCCTGCTTGTTGTATACCCTGCTGCAATGTCCTCTTCTCATCCTTTGCTGGCTCTCTCATGATTCTTTGTTTATGGGACTTGTCCTCTTCTTCACCTTGTCTTACATTACCAAGTTCCTCTACTGCTATCCCACGCTTCACTAACCACATTTTGTTTTCCATCTTCTTGGGACGATGTCTTTCTATTTTTGCATTTGGCCTACCTAAACTTTGTCAGTTTTTCCTTACTTTAATCTTATCTTTTTGGAGATTGATTTCAAACATACATAATATTTCTAAATTTGCTACATAACATTAGCTATAGTTATTTGCAATTGAGTATGTACTTTTACTTTAACCATGATGACAAAATTAAAGTTTAAGATTGATTTTTCAATGTTTGTTGGTAAGAATACTTTTTATTGTTGTTTAGTTGTAGTCATTTTCAACACATTGAAAGGTCTTTGAATAGATAACAAGTAGTAAAGGTGAAACGAGGAAACATACAAAGTGAAATTATAGAAAATATTTATTTTCCTTGAGTTCAATAGCTAATGCTGATATTTGAAATTATATAGTTTGTGTAGGGAGTATGAACTAAAAGGAGAAGCAATTTTCTAAACATGCACAAAATATTTCACTTTGTGTAATAATTGTAGGTTCAAATTATTTTTATTATAATATTTTTTATAATAAACATGTAATGGTATTGGTGATGTTATTGATTTATTATTAATTTTATTTTGAGATATATATTTATTTTCCTCATCAAATGCAAATGTTCACTGAAAGAATATAGGTAGCAAGTTGAAGGAAATATTTTTGGATAGTAAATATATAAATTATTTAATTCTTTTGATGCTATTTTTTTAGTACATTTCTTTTAGATTGCAAGAAATAATACAAAAATAAATGCCCAAAAATACTATAATTTAAAAGATGTCAATCTCTTAGTTGAGATGGTTGTGTATCAATGAAAACTTGAAAACAAGTTTGAAGGAAGACAAATTACTTGTAAACATTACTTAACAATTATAACTAATAATTTTTTTTGAGGGGTAGGAATACCCTCCATAAACTCTTAAGGATGGTTGGACATCCTTCAAGAGGTATTTTGTGTCTTATTTATTTATTATTTTTTCAATTAAATTATATATATATATATATATATATAATTTAAATAGTTTATTTGTTGTTAATATATGTTTTAAAAGTTAATTAAAATGATTTTATTTATTTATCTTTATATAGTTGTAAATAGCTGTAAATGAATCTATCTTTCATTATATTTTTGGACATTATTACCTAGTGTTTAGACTAGGTATATAAGGATCTCACAAGGGGTATCTCCATTGGGGAAGTGTCCTAGATAGGACCTAGGGTTTATCATAGATGCAAGGTAAGGTACAAAGATACAATAGAAAGGAATTTGATTAGTTAATTGAGTGGGAGAGAATTTGGCCAAAACATCTAATCATATATTTAACTCAATAATATTTAGGGTTTCTAGGGTAAATAAGGTTTAGGGTTTAGTTAACTAGTAATGGTTTTAGTAGAGGACTTGGGAATGGTAATGGGATCCACAATAAAAATAAATGAATATATTTGAAACATACTTGAATTGAAAAAATTACTTCATTTGAAAATAATTTGATCTTATTGATCCTAATCTTATCTAAAAGATGGTTTAATTAACAAAAAAATCATAATTTAAATAAAATATACATACCTTTTCTATGAGAATAATATCATTGCATCCTTTTCTCACATAATTTTGGTTCCCTTTTTGCTAAATGATATCATGCTCCCTTATTTTTCCTTGTCCTTTTATTTCTCATCTTCTTTGCAAAATATGATCTCAATAATTCCTTTGTCAATTCCACATTTGAAATGTAAAGCACTCATAAAAGATACCAAAAAGTGAATATTTATTTATTTATTATATTAAAAACACAAAAACTGACCTTGTATGTATACAAAACTTGAATAAATGTTGAATTACAAAAGGTCAACTAAAATTAGCCTTCGTTCAAACGTCGGTCGCTATTTTTTTAAATATTATCTTATTCAATGACCTTCATTTGAAGGTCCTTTAATAATATTATTTTTGTTAGCTAAAACAAGCTTCATTCAAAGGTACCTTCAAATAAAGGTAATATCTTCATTCGAAGGTACCTTCAAACGAAGGGCCTTAGCGAGACACTTTTGGTGTCTGCTTCAAAATTTACTTAGAAATTCCAGTTTCAAACCTCATGTTGGACCTTCAAATGTAATTAAATTGATAAGGTAATTTGCAAGAATGTAGTCCTCGAAATGAGCTTTCCAACAAATAAAATTTTAATATATTTTCATTTTATTATGTATTCAATTTTTAATTTTTACTGAACATAGGTTTTTCACTGAACATCAAGTTCTTTGTTCTACATAGATGGAAAAATAGTAAAATATTAAAAAAAAATCTATGAAATATATGTGCACTAAGTATTGATGTCCTTGTTTCACCAAAATAAAATTGAATTTCGACGTATACACAAGTTATTCTTGATGACATACACCTATGTCCAAATTATAATTACCCTAATTGCAAAAATTAATTAAAAAATTGTAACAATTTAAAATTATGAAAAATATCCATCCACTAGATATTGATGTTATGAATTCATATTTTAAAAATTAGAGTTTTATCCTTTCTAGAAAAAAATTATGTTGGATGACATAAATGTTACTTTTTAAAAATGTTTTGATTATATGGGAAAAGCGGGTTTTGAAGGGACCTGAAACCCTTTACAACTAAACATACAAAATGTTGCTTAAAGATAAAAACATTAAACCATCAACAACAACCATCAGCAAAAAAATAGTAAAACAACAAAAGAAAAAGACCCAGTAGAAAGTAAAACAACAACAAAACACAGAACTAGACACTATTTCATGAACTCATTTAGGTTTTCGCTACCTCAAGTTCCTGCATTCGATGAAGATCGATCATGTCCATCAGTTCTTTCTTCTCCTCCTCAAAGGATTTCCTCAGGTTACCCTTCCCTCTAGTAGCATGGCCTTTAACTTCATCCTTTTCAACCTTTTTCCCTTTTCCTTTTGAAACCTAGTCCTTTTCCATCAGTTCATCAAAGTAGAACTGGTTTTCTCTAAGCTCACTTATCTTGCAAAACAAGACCTCCAAGGAATCAACACTATTGTTAATGGAAATGTGGCAAGCATGCAACAATTTTTTGATGTCTACATTGGTGTCCATAAGCTTAGCCTCTAATTCAAAGAAACACTACTAACATAAGGACTTGAAGTCAGTAAAACAACACTCTAAATCCACAATTCTATCAATCAAAATATCTAAGGAAGAAACCTTCAGCACATTATGCACATTTTCCTTCAATCCCCTGATCTTGATATTCACCTTGTTGAATTCCTGTAGAGTCCACTTTTCCAACTTGAAATTTCCAATGGCTCCCACACGCGCCATGTCAAGGAGCTAGAATATTGAAGTGTTATCATCGTTTAGATGTGAGAAATCCTCAAACAACAGGTTTGCCTTAAGAGGCTTTGACTTTCTAGGCCTTGGATTAACTCCCTCCTCCTACATAGACTTCTCACCAGAGGGGTCCATACTTGGCGTCTTTCAAGTCAAGGAGTCATCAATTTCAACAATCTTCTCCTCAACATCCTTCTCATTGCAATGCTCCAAGGCATCCTTTAAAACATCTTTCAACACCTAATTTTTCAACTTAGCAATACGCTTGGAAGCCCTTCTAGGATTTTCCTTGGCCTCTATCACCACTACATTATCCTACAAACCCTCCTCCTTACCACCCACTGCAACATAATCCTACCCATTAAACACAACATTATCCTTAGACTTGGAATCCCTAGAAACATCTGTGTCATTGCCAGTAAACTGGGACTCCAACTCCTGAATAATAAACTTCTTGGCAACCCATTTTCCTTTAGGTTTTCCCTTCTTTCTCTTCTTAGAAGGGGTGGTCGTAGGGGAATAAGATCCATCCTTGCCCTCATCATTCCAATCCTCCTCCCTAGTAGCACTGGTGTTAGAACCAGTCGAGAGGGAAGCATCATTGATAGCCTTTTCCTTGCCCTTAATTGATTTAGCAGGGATGAGGGATTTCACATGCTCCACTATAAGTAGGATGATTCCCTCATGCAAAATCAACGCCCTCCTATTTTTCAAATGCGCATACATAGATGCATCCAATGAAGACAAGATAAAGAAATGAAATGAAATAAAAAGTTAGTGTTTGAAATTATTCAACAAAGTGAAATGCTGACCTAAAATTGTAGTAAACCTGCCCTTAAAAATGTTATTTATTGTAAAAAACTAATTATTAAAAGCTACGTAGAAAGATTCACAATTTATTTCAAAATTCAAATTAAAAAAAATATTTAGAATCTACACACAAATCGCTACAAATCACTAGTTCACATCATCTTCAAATTC
>VDFB02141885.1:0-30935 GCA_007258455.2 Sequoia sempervirens
CTCATGCTAACTCACCCTTCCAAATTTGCATCTCATCCTTCGAAATGGAAGTTTCCCTTCGAAACTCAATGAAAAAATTTGAAGAAATGGGAAACCTTCCATTCTCCTCTTCTACTTTCGAAAATCTCCCGCCGTCCGTTCGAAACAAGCTTAATCCGGACCGTCGATCGATTCAGGCAATCAAACTCGTTCGAAAACTCTATAAAAGCCCGTGCAAATCCAAGCCTTGGTTAATCAATCCATTTACACTATGCATAATCGTTCATGTTTGCACACTTCGTATACTCATTTACATAGCCATATTTTCACCAGCATTTGCATACAATAGTAGTTTTAATATCACAGCAATATCTTTCGTTTTACCATAGCCTTTTGCATTTTGCATATTATGCATTCTTATTTTTATCTCGTTCTTCATGCTATCATTTTGTTGAGCTCTATCTGCTGATATGAGAGCCATTCGAAGCAACAAAATGGTGAAGTTAGAGGAGGATAAGATGGTTTCGAGAAGCTGCGATTACAGTTTGCATTATTTCATTTTTCTTTTACAGCTTTTCGATTTAATGTCTTATTAACATGTGTTGGATTTTTATTTAATTAATGAAATATTTTCATACACACATAAAATGGCACCCACCATGGGGCTTGAACCCACGAATTTAATGTTTTCTGTAAGTTTATTTTGACAGTTTCAGCTTTTTGGAATTGGTTCTTCGAAAAATTCGGACGTTTAGGTGCATTCAAAAATTCTTGACGCGCATACGGAAAACTTTAACTTTTGATTTTGCAGAATTTCGACGCGCATCCCGTGACTGTTACGGCGCATCCCGTGACTGTTACGGCGCATCCCGTGACTGTTACGGTGCATCTGTGGTTGTTAAAGCGCATGCAGTGACTGTTAAGGTGCATATAATTTTCTTCTCATATGCAGAGTAATTATTATGACATTTTCTTACAGCGCATCCAGTCTCTGTTTAGGCACTTATAGTATTTGTTCCAGCGCATCTAGTTTCTGTTCAAGCGCATCCAGTTTATGTTTCGGCGCATACAGTCTCTGTTCTGGCGCATATATGTTTCAGCGCATACAGCCTCTGTTTAGGCGCATATAGACTGTAACAAAATTTACAGAATTCTGAGTCTGACGCATTCCGCAGAAAGAATTCTATTTCCTTTCTAAAGTTTTAAAATGAAGCAATCCTAGGGTAGCCACATCGAGATAAAATGAAGCAATCTAGGATAGTCACCAAACAATGAATCTTGCAGTTAAAATTGAACAATCTATTTTTTTGGTGAAGCAATATCTTCATTTAGAATAGCTCATTGTTATTTGGATGTTAAAAAGAACATTTTCTTGCTGTGATTGTGGCAATAGGTCTATGCTCTCCCCTTAACTAGGTGATCAGAATACCAGACTTGCCTTTTAATTTCATGCAATTTTATTGTTACATCCTTTAGAGAGCCTGCCGTAGTGGGAAAAAGTATTCACCCTACGGGAATGACTCAAGTGGGTTCAAGCCAAAGCCAGGCTATTCCGCCCCACTATAAAATTTAAAGCAGATCTAGGGAAACCCTCTTTTTCCGGTAGTGTGCAAGATAACCATCCCCAAAGCCTTTGTTTTAAAGGTTGGGAGGTCTCCTGAGGGAGTTTATTATTGCCGCACCGAATGGAAATACTTACTACAAACCTAGTGTAGTAGCCAGCCGAGTCAGTTGCCAAACATTCTAATAATCACAGTGCAAGGGGAGGGAAGAATCTGCCCCCAAGACACTCACCATATAACTGCCAAGGACTATTTGCTCACAGGATCCGGTATCCACTTCCGTAACTCTGAGTACGCACCTGGAAAAGACAAAAACACGGGCGCCCCTTCGGGGGTGACACGGCTGTGTGAGTCGACACAGTTCTAAGATGTGGGCTGTTGATTACTAGAATGACCTACTTGAGCACTTAAGAGTGAGTCTGCCTGAACTATCTTTCATGTGAAAAACCTGTGAAAAAATTTGATGAAAAACATTTCTTGATCAAACACTTCATGTTAGTATAGGGCTTTAAGAACAACTATTTTCAAAAATGTTTGTTGTGTCTTCCATTTCATTAATTCAGATAAAGAGATTATCCAAAAGAAACATGAAGAACAACAATTAAAAGCCACTTAGAAGTTTTGTCATATCATTGCTTCAAAAACATTCCCAATACCTTTTTCCATGCTTAGGGATTGGAAGTCAACAAAGTTTCCCAAGAAATCAGTTTTCAAGAGAATCAGAAAACCTAAGAAAACGTTAGGATATAAGAAAACACTGCAAAAGAGAAAATTCTTGTACAAAAGTCGACAAGTCCTGCTTCACTATCGAGGATTTCTTCACAAATATCAAGATTTTGTTAGAGGATTCACTGATGAATATGTTGTAGATCCCTTAGATTCTCGAGCTTATTATCAAAGAAGAGCTCTATCACAACGACATAATCATAACCAACCTCTTGAATTTGACAACATACCACAACCTTCCATAGAATATCCTTCACACCCAAGCCATATTCTTCAAAGATCTTGAGAGAATCTCCTTGAAAACGAAGATCAAAATCTTTTAAAGTGCACCTTTCAAAAACAAGCTTTCTAATTTTTGGCTAAACTTCCCCCAACAGGATTCTGAAATCCTTTATCATCTTGGAAGCCACAACCAATAAGTTAGGAGCATCCTTGATCATATCATAAGATTACATATCTTATCAGATCAAGATATCATCACCATTGCACTTGTCAAAAACCGTGATCTAAGTTTAGAGGAAATTTTCAAAAACATATGCCTATCTCCACAAGGTCTCAACACAATAAACTGAAGGATACAATCCAAAAAGAAAGTCATATTCAGAACACTCATGAAGAAGGGGAAAGCAGTAATCCCATTTTTAGCATAAATCAAAATCCACTTTTCAACAACATGGACAATAGAGAAGAAAATCCTTTTCATAATTACAGAGATAAAAATCAAGTGGATAGTGATGAAGACCAAGAAGAGGAACGTCTCAGAGAGGCTGAAAAAGATCCAAAATTCCATAAAGCCATTGAAAAGATCTTGCAGCGAGACAAGGAAAAATATTTTCGCTATCTAGCCGAACAAGGGGCTAAATTACCTCATGACTTTGACACAGAAAACTTGAAAAACAAACGTGAAGAGACACCCCTTTCAGATCTTAGTGCCTTGACCCAACAAATCAAGGCACTTCAAGGACAAGTTAAAGAATTACAAGGGGGAACAACCACAAAGAAATACACTTTGGAGGACATATGTCCTTATCCTTTTGACAGAAGTTTAAACATGATTCATTTTCCCAAGCATTGTGAAATGCCAAAATTTGATCGCTATAATGGGAAAACGGATCCAATCGATCACGTTAGAGACTTCAGAAACCTGACATTGGAATTTGCTTACGAAGATACTTACTTAATGTGATTATTTCCTAGGAGTCTGGGAGTGCATTCTATGGAATGGTTATCCAAGATCACACCTCCCATTAAAACCTTTGAAGAATTGATCAACCTATTCATATCACAGTATACTTACAACATACAACATCAGATCACCATGATAGATCTTTGTAAAGTTGCACAAAAACTTGGTGAACCTTTCATTACGTTTCTTCAGAGATGGAGAAGAATGTTTGCCAGATACCCACGTCTTGTCCCTAAGAAAGAAAAGATGGTTACTTTCATCAATAGTTTAAATTCAGAAATGAGCTATCACTTGAACTTACATTGTCCCTCTTCTTTTGAGAAAATGATTGAAGATGCCTTAACCATTGAAAACGCTTTGGTCAAAAGAGGCATAATAAAACATGACAAAGAAAATCCTAGCTCATCTAACCATCACAATAATCATGACAAGTCCAAATTCTGGACTCGCAACAAAAATATGGTGAACGATGGTGTTGTTGACGCGAATCATGCCTCGACCAAACCATTCATCCTCAGTACTCTAAACACTCGCAACAACAATGTCAACTCAATTGCAAATCATGGAAATAATTCTCCTCTACCGAGGAATAATACAAATCAAAACTCTACTCCTCATCAAGGGATTTCTAACAACCAGGGTTACCGAGGAAACAATAACAATCACAATTCTTTAGGGAACACCTCAAATTCAAATCCGCAAATATTTTCATTCTTCTCAAATAGAAGAACTTTCACTCCATTGGGTCAATCAGTAGAATCCGCGTTCAAAGAGTTGATGGCCAAAAATGTCATTACTTTACCACCTCAACGGAATTATGAACCCAGTGTAAAGCCTCCATCATGGAATGAGGCACACTATTGTGATTATCATCGGTGTAAGGGTCATTGTATAAACAAATGCCAAGCCTTGAAGAATGCTATTCAAGACTTGATTGACAATGATATCATCACAATAGAAGGAAATCAACAAACCAATGCAGACCACCAAGCATTTCGTAATCCTTTACCTAATTATCAAAAAGGTGAGTCTTCTGACAAAAAAGTGAATCACATCAATGATGATCATATAATTAACCATCTCTACGCAGACGATGAGCGGGTAAATGTCATTAAAGTCAACGAGAAGGTGGAATATAGGGAAGTCAACGCAACAACAAGAGCGCAAGCTAAAGTTGTCTTGAAAGGCGCTTCTTCAAAATCCGTTGAATCCCCACCTCAACATCAATATGATTTGGTCAATCAACTTCGAAAAACCCCCGCTCAAATTTCAATTTTGGAACTATTAAGGATTTCTCCAGCCCATAAAGAAGTTCTCAAAAAATCCCTCATTGAAACCAATGTATCAACTGAATTGGATGTGAATCAATTTCAAGCCATGGTAGGGCATTTGTCCTCACCCACTTGCCTTTCATTCTCTGATAAAGATGGCGTTTCCATAACTCATCCCCATAACTCCTCTTTGTACTTAGAAGTCATGATTCATAAGTTTCGCATTAGACGAGTTCTAATAGATGGAGGTGCTGGTTTGAACATTTGTACCTTGAAGTTGGTCAAAGCCTTAGGATTTTCTGAGGACTCCATTGATTTCAGAAGAAAGATTACCATAAAAGCCTATGATGATGAAGAAAGAACATCTAAAGGTCTAATCATGCTGCCGATCAGAGTGGGCCCTGTTATAAAGAATACTTTCTGTCAAGTACTGGACCGTGATCTGGCATATAACATCTTGTTGGGCCGTCCTTGGATCCATGAAATGCAAGCCGTCCCATCAACTTATCATCAATGTCTCAAGTTTCCTTATGATGGGCAAGAAATCACGATACCAGTTGATAATTCCAACATTCAAACTTGTGCCAACATAAAAGCCAGTCAAGATACTTTGGTCCCTAATAATCGAGAAGCTCATGCTAGTACTTCTCTAAAAATTGACACACAAATTAGTCAATTGACTAATAGTTTTGACAAAAAGCTGAAATTCAAGGATCATGGAGTTGGAGAATACTCTCTTTGCCTTGCCAATTTACCTATGTCACCTCGATCACATGGACAACCATCTATCAGGGAACACCAAGTATCAGTAGCTTCAACATCAAAGCAAATGCCAATAGAGCCAATCACAAAATTTAATGGACAATTCATCAAAGAAAAATTCCCCATGGAAAACCCTGAGGATACTGAAATTCTAAATTGGCTTTATAAAGATGAAGATGAAGCAGTTTCTAACGTCAAGTTACCCACAGACAAATATGGAAAAGGATATTTAATCATGCAGAAGATGGGCTATGACAAAGGACCTATCAAAAAAAGGAAGGAAGGAGTAGTTGAACCCATTCACCTCCGCGGACTTGCTGCAAAAGAGAAAACGGGATTGGGTTATGATACTCACTCTAAAGAAAGCAAATCCAAACACGGCAATGTCTTCGCATTACAAGAAAGCTCAGATTCCAGAGAAGCATGTTTGACAACAGTTCAGAATTTCCTAGACAACAATTCTAACACAGACTCTACTGAATATGAATGGGACACCATTTATAATAATGAGTTCTGGAGGGACAAAGAGGTTGATGTAATACGGCAATATGCCCCAACCCTAATTGAAAGACAAGGTTTAGGGTCCCAACCACAAGAATCTGAACCACAAACCGACTATGATTCTAGTGATACTGAATCAGATCTAAACGAACAAGACTATCATGAGGACAGTATCATCATTGATTCACCTCATACCTCGGATCCTACAGATCACTCTGTTATGACCTTAACCATAGCCGATTTCACACAACCTGACGATCCTCTACCTTTAGTCCATCCTGATCTCATTGATTGGGATTCAACCGAACCTATTAACATACCTATGTTTCCAAATGATGAAGCTATTGTAAACTTCCTTTCTGCAGAGGATACAAATGATTGTTCCACCAGTGATTTTCGACATAGAGTTTTTGATCAGGAGAGTGTCAAGTCTCCTAGCTGCAAAAGTAAAAACAAAAAAGAAAGATCTAATGGTGAAAACCAAAATCTGGCAGTATTAGATCAAACAAAAGATAAAATAAAGAGCGTATCAGATGGTGAAAACCTCTTTGAGGCACCAAATGATGGGACTCTTGACACTCTCCCGGAGCACTACCATGAACGATCGCCTATTCTGATTGAGCCTACAAATGCTGTCGATCTTGAGACTTCGGACAAACCAAGAATTTTGCAGTTAGCTGCATCAATGACTAAAAAAGAAATACTAGAATTCATGGAATTCCTAAAAGAAAATCAGGTCAATTTTGCGTGGTCTTATGCTGACATGCCTGGTCTTGATCCTGATCTTATCATGCATCACTTGTCCATCAAACCAGGGACCAAGCCGGTGAAACAAAAACTCAGAAAGATGCACCCTCATGTTGCATTATTGGTTAAGGAAGAACTAAGAAAACTCCTTGATGTGGGCTTCATAAGACCAATTGACTATGCAGAATGGATTTCTAACATTGTACCTGTATCCAAACCAGATAAAACTGTCAGAATATGCACAGATTTCAGAGATCTCAACAAAGCATGCCCTAAAGATGATTTTCCATTACCAAACATCGACACTATAGTTGATCTAACAGCTGGCCATGCCATGTATTCATTAATGGATGGTTTTTCTGGATATAACCAAATCAAGATTGCACCTGAAGACCAGGAGAAAACAACTTTCACATGTCCATGGGGAACTTATTGTTGGAACGTCATGCCTTTCAGTCTGAAGAATGCTGGGGCTACCTACCAAAGAGCCATGACTACAATCTTTCATGACATGATGCATGTCTTCATGGAAATTATGGATGACATATTGGAAAAATCATACACGGAAGGACATCTTAGGTATTGTCAAAATATTTTGAAGATTAGAAAGATTCAAGTTCACCTCAACCCTGAAATGTGTTTTTCGGTCAAATCTAGAAAACTCTTGAACATTGTTTCAGAAAAGGGAATTGAAGTAGATCTAGCAAAAGTTCAAGCAATTATGGAAATGCCTCCACCAAAGAACATCAGTCAGGTAAGATCACTACAAGGACGACTTCAATCTATACGGAGGTTCATTGCACAATTGGCCGACAAAAGTCTACCATTCACACATCTACTGCATAAAAATGTTCCTTTCAAGTGGGATGACAAATGTGAATTGGCTTTCCAGAAAATTAAAGAGTATCTAATGACTCCACCAGTTCTCATATCACCAAATCCAGACAAACCACTCATCTTATACATTGCTGCAATAGAGACATCTCTGGGGGCACTGCTAGCACAAGAAGACACTACTGGAAAGGAACGTGCGATTTACTACATCAGTGGAACACTAACAAGTCATGAGCTCAACTACACTTCTATTGAGAAGGCTTGTCTGGTAGTAGTTTTTGCTTCACAAAAGTTTCGGCATTACATGCTAACCCATACAGTCCATTTGGTTTTGAAGATTGATCCACTCAAGTATTTGTTGAGCAAAGCATCATTGACAGGGAGGTTAGCAAAGTGGGTAATGATTCTAAGTGAGTTTGACATACACTATGTTGACCACAAGGCCATCAAAGGACAAGTTATAGCTGATCAATTAGAAAAGGCACCACTACAAGCATATCATCCCTTGCACATTGAATTTCCAGATGCAGATGTATTCACTGCAGAATCTAAACAAATGTGGGCCTTATATTTTGATGGTTCTTTCACTCAACATGGATCGGGGGCAGGCATACTTTTTGTCACCCCTCAAGGGCATACCATTCCTCGTTCATATAGGCTAATGTTTCCATGCACCAACAACATAGCTGAATATAAAGCATTAATCACTGGACTCAAGATAGCACTGGAATGGAGAATAACAGAATTACAGGTGTTTGGTGACTCACAATTGGTCATTTGTCAGATCAATGATGACTATCAAACTAAAGATGAAAAACTATTACCTTATAAAAAGATGGTGGATGACTTCAAGAAATACTTTGTGGACATCAAATTTACACAAATTCCAAGGGTTGATAATAAAGCAGCTGACGCTATGGCTACAATCGCATCATTGTTACAACTCCCAGAAACTCAAAATCGTTATGAATTTCTGGTGGAACAATCATTTACACCTGCATATGATACCCCTGAAAGCCAAATCATTTGTCATTTAGTAGGATCCGATTCGCCTTGGTACGAAAAAATTTATACCTCGAGGCAACATCCCACCCACTGGGTTATCTAAATCAAAGATGCAACTGTTAGCCAATCCATTTCGCTATACACCCACCTTCAGGCACCCTTTATCGCCGTGGTCTTGATGGTACTTTACTCCAATGTCTTGAACGCGAGGAATCTGATAAAGCTTTACAAGAAGTTCATGGTGGCATCTGTGGTACTCATTCAAGTGGACTGACCTTATCTAAAAAATTGATTAGAATGGGTTATTACTGGCCTACAATGGAGAGGGAATCATTCACTTTTGTGAAAACATGTTCAAAATGTCAGATTCATGGGAATCTCATTCATGCTCCTGCACAAGAATTACAACCGTTCACACCAACCTGGCCATTTTCTCAATGGGGGCTAGATCTAGTAGGCAAGATTCATCCTTCTTCATCAAATGGACATAAATTCATCATCACAGCAACAGAGTATTTCACCAAGTGGATTGAGGCAGTCCCTCTTACTAAAGTTACCGACAAACAAATATCATCATTCATACTCAACTATATCATTTGTTGGTATGGCATTCCCAACTCCATTATCACAGATAATGGACGTCCATTCAAAAATCAGGATGTTGATGAGCTTTGTGAGAGATTTCACATACAACATAGATACTCAACACCTTACTATCCACAAGGGAATGGCCAAGCAGAGGCCTCAAATAAAACAATATTGAAAATCTTGAAGAAGACTATAAATACTTCAGGGAAGGATTGGCACGTTCAACTCAATCCTGCTCTATGGGCATACCGAACCAGTGTCCGCACACCAACAGGAGCAACACCATTCGCTCTTGTCTATGGAGCAGAGGCCATATTGCCCTTAGAAGTGGAGATTCCCTCACTCAGAGTATCATTGAAAGGCCTAACAATAGATGATGAATACCGAGTTTCCCGACTCCAAGAACTAGAACTCCTAGATGAGAAGCGACAAAGAGTAGCTGATCATTTGAAAGCTTATCAACAAATGATGTCTCGTAGCTACAACCACAAGGTAAAACCACGTACCTTTCAAGTGGGTGATCTTGTTCTGAAAGAGAACCCACGTAATCAGCAAGATAGAGAGAAGAAAGGAAAGTTTGAGCCAAATTGGCTAGGTCCTTACGTGGTTATCGCAGTCTATGGTTCAGGAGCCTACAAGTTATCAACGCCAGAAGGGGACCTGTTTGACGAGCCTATCAACAGCATGCATTTGAAAAAGTATTATGTCTAAGATAGTTATCATCATCAGAAAAAGTCCTGAAGAAATATCAAAAAAACAGAAAAAGTCCTGAAGAAATATCAAAAAAATCAGAAAAAGTCCTGAAGAAAATGCAAAAATCAAAAAAGTCTAAGAAATACCAAAATCAGAAAAAGTCTGAAGAAATGCCAAAAAGTGAGGAAAAAGAATCACGAAGAAATATCAAAAAAAATCCCGGGGAAAGTCACGAGAAAAAAAATCGTCATAGGGTGAGAAAGCAGCGAAGTGGTGAAGATCTATTGACAAAGAAAAATGCAATAAAACAAATAGTGAAAATCTAGAAAATAGACGCTATTTGTAGCTCTCCATCTATTAGTTCATGTCCTGCACTTGGCATCCCAGCCTTCGTTTCATGCATCTTTCATCATCTTAGGATCATGCTGACACCATGCTCATCATTTTGCCTCGAGAAGGATAGCGTCTTATCAGCAAGCCAGTTATTGGTATATTCATTTCAACAAGTTATTATTTGATACCAAAGGGAGAATTGCAAGAACCTTTGAGGGCGATGGCTGAGATCTTTAAAGCGGTAAAGACAATGACGAAAACCAGGAGCCAATCCGCCAAAACAAAACGACTGAGGCAGATCAAAACATCCAAACTGTTGATTGCATATCACGATGAAGCTTGATTTGGTAACCTTATGACTCATATCTGGATGATCTCTAATCTAACTAATATTCGAAATCACAGTGTTTCATTTTTGAATAATGGTTGTTTATTTTTCGATATCATTTCTCTGGAGCACACTCAATGATGTATTGAACTAGAGTAGCAAGGAAAGAGGATGATTTTTCTTTGTCTGCTGTCTGGAGGTTAATCATTTATCTGCCGCAAATATGTCACAAGACATGATTCTCCAAAGATTATCATTGATGACAGTTCCAAATTTGCGCTTCGGATGGTGGTTAGTCTTCATTTTGTTTTCGCCAAAAGTAGGTCATCCGGTTCAATTATACCTAGATGCTTATGTTCATATATATCAAAATCATGAAAGTTATTACTTTCGAGTCATCATTGGTGCCTAATTTCCCCTCACGATGCTTGTACATACTTCCAACATTTTAAAGCGGCTCTATGATGATTTAAGCGGGCTCACTAAAGGCTCAGCAAAAGGTAATCCCGGCTTGTTTAGTTGCACATTTCATTTTCGTTCATTTGTACATAAGCGCATGTTGGTTTTGTATGATAATGTTTGTCATCTTTGGACTATTGTGGAGGACAATGCAAATATTTGTATCATTATCATGATATTTCATCTTCATTTCATTTCATCATCATTAGCATTATCGTTCCATCATTGCACCCATTATCATTTTAGTATCAATATCATCTCATTAGGTGCATCTCATATCATTTCATATTAGTTTCATTATTACATCCATTAGCATTTCGGCCTGTCATATTTTGTTCACAATTCATGTCATGCTTGTTATCATTCCATATCATCATTATCATTATCATTTAATATTGCATTATCATTTCGTATGGCATTATCATTATCATTTTTTTTCACATCTTTATCATTTCATCTCATTTTCATATCATTTCATCATCATTGCATTTTCATCATCATTACATCTCATATCATTTCATATTAATTTCATTTCTTCATTATTGCATCCATTATCATTCCATCATTTCATATCGGTTGCATCATCCATTTCATTAACATTCCAGGTGCATTTCATTTCACATTTGTTTGTATTTCATCCATTTCAATATCATTTTCTTTTCCATATTGTTTTTATTATTTTTAGCCACTCATTATCACCCTACTATCATTATCATTTCACAATTTTTGCTTGATACCATTATCATTCTATCAGCTCATTTTTATTATCTTAACGACACATTACCATTATTTCATTCATTTCACTTTGCATTATCATTATCTTTTGAATCATCGCATTTATCATTATCACTCATGGTAGTTTCATATACGCTTTGTTACCATTATAATCATTTCATTCATTCATTTATCATTCATTCTCATTAGCACTTCATTCATTATCATTCTAGTCATTTCATTCACTTAACATTCATTCCATCCATTCATTATTATTATATTATTTCATTATTATTACCATTTATTGCATCATCATTTATTTCACATTTTATCATTTCATTCATGTCATTACCATCTCATTATCACCTCATTTCACTCATTATTCATTATCATTCATTCCATTATCATATCATTTCACTATTATTATCATTCCATTTTATATCATCTTATTTTATTATTATCATTATCATTTACCATTTCATTGCATTTCATCTATCCATTTAACATATCATTTTATCATTATCATTTACCATTTCATTGCATTTCATCTATCCATTTAACATATCATTTTATCATTATCATTTACCATTTCATTGCATTTCATCTATCCATTTAACATATCATTTTATCATTATCATTTACCATTTCATTTCATTTCATCTATCCATTTAACATATCATTTTATCATTATCATTTACCATTTCATTTCATTTCATCTATCCATTTAACATATCATTTTATCATTTAACATTTCATATCATATCATTTACCACTTCCATTTTAGCATTTCATCTATCATATCATATCATTTCTTTTCCTTATAATTTCATTTATCATTTCATATCATAACATTTTATTTCATCACACACCATTTTATAATGCACCACTATTTATTCATCTCAATTTCATCACAGCATTCACATCATTTTTACAACATATCATATCATCACAGCATATCATAATACCTATCAAGAACACAACATCTGCATTGAAAAATCCAAAAATAATAAATGCACATCATAGGTAATTTCATCTGCATGACATCATTAGTACACATCATCAAATCAAAATCATAATAAAATATCATAATCAAATCATCCTGCATATCATATTAGTTATCAAATCTCCATAAACACATAGGCATATAGACATCAATGCATATCATATCATCACATCATAAATGCACATCACATCATCATCAAAATAATCATCGCCACCGCATATCATCACTCATCAAAAATGATACAAATGTCCAAATGTCCAATGAAACTACAATGTTCAATACATCAAATATGATCAGAAATGGCATATACATGCTCTACATCATAAAGTCTAACTGGTGGATGCTCCTGATGGTGCTGGTCCAGAGGGAGGTGGTCTGCCACTAGTGCTTGCATCTGGGTCCTGTCGTGGCCCTGTCACTCCTCTGCTATGAGTATGTGTCCATGATCTACTCCGGGTCCTGCTGTGGGATCGCGGATATGGCTCTCTGCGCTCTGGAGGACATAGCTCCTCATATCTCACCCTGTAGTACTCAGCCTCCCTGGCCATCTCCATACCCTCTCCAATGGCCTCTCACAGTGACGCACTCTCTACAGTGCCCATCAGTCTCTGAGCCACGCCCTCAGCCTCTACTGCTCGTCGCCTAAATGCATCTCTCTTTGCGATCGCCTGAGCTAACTGTGGGTCTGGGGCGGGTGCTTGTCTTATCGTGCTTGTGCCTATGCAGGTGGTACGTGCTGTAGTTGCACAATAAAATCTTGTGCTTGTGACAAGCTGACCACGTAGGCGACCTAGCGCCCGCAATGCTGAGCTGAAGAGTGGCTATCGCCCACTGGCTGGGAGGAGTCCATCGGATCCTTGTCTATCTCCTATCCTTTGTCCTCGGTCGCATAATCTGTACAACCATAGGATATCCCGGCCTCGACCTACCCGGTGCATCCTCCCATCCCGCCATCATCCCCATCATCATCATCATCTGAGCCCTCCTCCTCTTCGCTCTCCACCTCTCCTCCAACTGCTCCCTGCTCACCGCCAGCCACATCCTCCTGTCCACCTGCTACAGGCTGTGGTACTACCAAAATAGGTGCTGGCTCATCAGGACTGGTAAATCGTGGAAATGGATGCGTGTGAAAATAGGCAGCATACTCATCGGACATCCCAGCATCCACGATGTCTCATCTGTCAACCCATGCCTCAGGTGCTAAGGCCATGAACTTTGTATAGGTGGCCTGATACACAATACATGGCCCCCATCCGACCTCATCCCTTCTCCGCGCATAATGTGCAATCCCCTGCGGCATCCCCTGCGTAAATCTGAACTGCCTCTACACCCGCAATGCCAGAAATCTCTCTAAAATGAAGGGAGTCCTCCCTATCAGAAACCGCAGAATACAGACATAGGGCATCTCTATATCATCGATTGTTAGCACATGGCTGCCAATCGATATGAGGTAAGCCGCTATGGTATCTATATCGTCCAGAAGTCATCTCCAATAATCTACCTTGCCCAGCTTGGGCTGGGTAAGGAACTCAGAATACATGTAGATATATGGCCTGCCTCATGCCCTCACTCTGGGGCATGCCGACCTCATCACAACAAAATGCTCCTAGGCCCAGATCTGTAGCACTGTAACCCCACAAGATAAACTGGAGGATCCTCTGTAAACTACCTGGTGCAAATCATGATAGAGATGAGCTAACATGCAGCTCCCCCATGTATACCTCCTCGGTTATAGTATCATCTGCTCTAGAATCTTGCCCCAGCCCACTGACAATCCCTTTGCCTGGCGATCCGGACAAAGGAGACCTCCGATGAAAGCACCCAAAACTGCTGGTAAGGCTAGATATCCGTGAAAGTCTGCCCACGGTACCCAATACCCGGCTATCTGTGCGTCTCCATACACTCTCCTCAGAGCATCCATACCTCCAATCTCCTTGTGATCATAATACAACCGGAATACCTAGGATCCTGTATACATCCTCAGGAGTCACTGTCACCTCACCGGTCGGCATGTGAAAGGTGTTGTGCTCCGAGTGCCATCTCTCTGCAAGTGCTGTCAACAATCCTCTGTTGACCCTAATCGGCGGCATCGCCAACAAGGGTCTCAAACCGCACGCATCAATCACTGCTCTGTCAGCAGGGGTCAACTCAGGGATCCTATCCCATCCTGCTGAATGCCGCTCTCTAATCTGGAGGTTTTTGAAAACCTCCTATTTTTCATCACAAGGATCACCCAGGATCATCCATCAGAATCATATCACATATTCAAACAAAATAAAATCAGACCTATATCAGTGAACTATATCAGACCTATATCAGACTCATATCAATGACTCATATCAATGCATCAAATCAGTGACCCATATCACACAATCAGTCCTATTAATCAAATCAAATCAACTCTATCAAGCTGGATATCATATCACATCTATCCTACTATCAATTACTATTTGTTTTCTATCGCAGGAAGCAAATTTATCAGACGTCATATCAGTTTCATTTACTCTTTGTTTTCTATCCTAGGAAGCAAGGTTATTAATCAATCATTCGATTTTCCTATTATTTCTATCCATATCAACATGATGACATGACAATTTACCTATCTATTGACTAAGGAAGCAATACAAAATCATCATTTTCATCGGAACATTCATTTTGACTATTTACTAGATGCACCATTCTTTTTACGGAATGCGCTCAATCCCATATGCGCCGTAGTTTTCACTCTATGTGCTTAAACAGGTGCCCTATGCGCGTTTTCCCGTATGCGCCACTTCATTCATCAAATGCGCCACTATTTTTGCTGGATGCGCGCTTTCCCATATGCGCATCTATTCTCCCTATATGCGCTCTATCCCTAAATTTTTTGAATCTCTCCTATATGCGCGCTAGTTTCTACGGGATGCGCTGCACTGGTTTTTCTTACGCAATTTAAAAACTATACCCTATGCGCATTTGTTTCTACCGTATGAGCGCCTATTTTTTTTGAAAGCGCCTAAATTTTACTGTTTGCGCGCAAACGTAAACTTTAAAACTAAATCCGTGAAAAAACATGGAAATTTTGATCCAAACAGAAAAAATTCGAAAGCACAGGGGGTTAGATCGACTCACCGGTGGTCCATAAGCAGCTGGCCTCTGGTATCGACGCGATCTCTCGAATCGATGGCGATGATAAGGAATCTCCATGTCGCAATGTCGCTTTCACAGCTACAGTCAAAAGTGCAAATGACTTGTCTCTCTCAACCTTTTTACCTTTTAAAGGTCAACCAAGGGTAAAATGTGACTTTATTTTCAAAATGGACATTTATTTTCCTGTCGTGAGCTAAACCACTTTCTCTCTCATCCGTGATTTACCTCCCGAGGGGGCATCATCAACAGAAACATCGAAAGTACATCATGGGCAAATCTTATTTTCTTTGAAGCAATATGTTTTACACATCACTTCAAAGAGGGGCAAAATGTATATGTCTAAAAATGGTCATGATTAAGCTTGTTAATTAATTAAATATGATTTATTTAATTAATTCCTCTAAATGTCATCTGCATATAAATAAATTTAATTATTTATTTATATCGCTCATCTTCTAAATTCTTCTACCTTTAATTAAATTAATTACTAACATTTCCATCTTTTCGCTTAATTAAATTAAATAAATTTTTATAATTTATTTATATTTAATTATCATCTTATTCTAGAGTTTAAATATTTTAAATATTTAAATAATAGAATATCTTCTTCATCTCATCTTTTACCTTTCGCTTGATTAAATTAAATAAATTTTTATAATTTATTTACATTTAATTATCATTCTATCCTAAAAGTTCAAATATTTTGAATATTTGAATAATGGAATATTCTTTGTCCCCAATTAAATATTAAATATTTTAATTTAATATTTTCCACCTCACCCTATTTTCATTTTAAAACATAATTAAATAATTTATTTAATTATGTGGGTTTCCATTTTCATCTCCACTTCCCAAATTTCTAACTCATGCTAACTCGCCCTTCCAAATTTGCATCTCATCCTTTGAAATGGAAGTTTCCCTTCGAAACTCAATGACGAAATTCAAAGAAATGGGAAACCTTCCATTCTCCTCTTCTACTTTCGAAAATCTCCCGCCGTCCGTTCGAAACAAGCTTAATCCGGACCGTCGATCGATTCAACCAATCAAACTCGTTTGAAAACTCTATAAAAGCCCGTGCAAATCCAAGCATTGGTTAATCATCCACATACAATATACATAATCATTCATGTTTGCACACTTCGTATACTCATTTACATAGTCATATTTTCACCAGCATTTGCATACAATAGTAGTTTTAATATCACAGCAATATCTTTCGTTTTAGCATAGCCTTTTGCATTTTGCATATTATGCATTCTTATTTTTATCTCGTTCTTCATGCTGTCATTTTGTTGAGCTCTATCTGCTGATTTGAGAGCCATTCGAAGCAACAAAATGGTGAAGTTAGAGGAGGATAAGACGGTTTCGAGAAGCTGCGATTACGGTTTGCATTATTTCGTTTTTCTTTTACAACTTTTCGATTTAATGTCTTATTAACATGTGTTGGATTTTTATTTAATTAATGCAATATTTTATACACCTGAGAACCAATGAGGCTATGGTATATGACTAAATTTGGACCTCAACTAGACATCTAGATCCCTTAAGCCATCCTATCACCTTAAATGCGTAAAATCAATTTCTTAAGGGGTCCCAATATGACAAAATTTCTTAAAGGAGATCAAAAGAACTTAAATTGCAAGTGAAGTTGCTTAAAGGCAGCCAAATTGCTCGATAATAAGATCATGCAAGATTATAATATGAATGAGATTTCATGATCTAGGTTGATTAGAGTTGAAACAAGGTAGATCTCAATCCAACTATTCCACTGAGAAAATTTTCTTCACTAACTTGCAAGTTCATTAAATATTCCAAGGGGCACCAAAACATTACCCTAAGTTTTGTAAACCCTAAACACTAAACCATTCATTTTGTCCTACCCAGCACCATAAAGTGAAATTTGGTTGTCTTAGGAAAATCCAAAATATTTCATTCCCTTATGCCATGTAATTTTGTCCTAGGATCTTACTACATGTACATCCCCTTAAGTTATCCTATTACCCTAAACCCTGAACTCTAAAGTCTAAACCCTAAACCCTAAAGCCATCATTTTTTTTTAAAGGCTCTTAATGGAATTTGGTTGCTTGGGAAACTTCACCAAATTTTATTCATTTGAGCCATGTCATTTTCTCCTAGGACCTCACTAGACGTAAATCCCCTTAAGCCATCTTGTCACCCTAAATCGTAATTCAATTTTCTTAAGGGGATCAAAGAAGTTCTTTAAATTTGGTGATCAAAGTTGCCATCATGATCTAGGTTGGTCAGTTGAAACATTTGAGTAGATCTCAATCAACTATTCCACAAGAAAATGTTCTTCACTAACTTGCAAGTTCATTAAATATTCCAAATTCTAAACCCTAAACCCTAAACACTAAACCATTCATTTTGTCCTACTCAGGATCATAAAGTGAAATTTGGTTGTCTTAGGAAAATCCACCATATTTTATTCCCTTTTGCCATGTAATTTTGTCCTAGGATCTTACTACATATATCCCCTTAAGTTATCCTATTACCCTAAACCCTAAACTCTAAAGTCTAAACCCTAAACCCTAAAGCCATCATTTTTCTTAGGCTCTTAATGAAATTTGGTTGCCTTAGGCAACTCCACCATATTTCATTCCCTTATGCCATGTAATTTTGTCCTAGGATCTTACTACATATATCCCCTTAAGTTATCCTATTACCCTAAACCCTAAACTCTAAAGTCTAAACCGTAAACCCTAAAGCCATCATTTTTTCTTAGGCTTTTAATGAAATTTGTTTGCCTTAGGCAACACCACCAAATTTCATTCCCTTATGCCATGTAATTTTTTCCTAGGATATTACTACATATATCCCCTTAAGTTATCCTAAATCCCTAAAACCTAAACTCTAAAGTCTAAACCATAAACCCTAAAGCCATCATTTTTTCTTAGGCTCTTAATGAAATTTGGTTGCCTTAGGCAACTCCACCAAATTTCATTACCTTATACCATGTAATTTTTTCCTAGGATCTTACTGCATGTAAATCCCCTTAAGCAATCCTATTACCCTAAACCATAAACTCTAAAGTCTAAACCCTAAACCCTAAAGCCATCATTTTTTCTTTAAATGCTCTTAATGAAATTTGGTTGCCTTGGGCAACTTCACCAAAATTTATTCACTTGAGCCATGCCATTTTCTCCTAGGACCTCACTAGACGTAAATCCCCTTAAGCCATCCTATCACCCTAAATCGTAATTCGATTTTCTTAAGGGGTTCCAATATGACATTTCTTAAGGGGATCAAAGAAGTTCTTAAAATTTGGTGATAAAAGTTGCCCAAGGCCCAACCAAATTTAACAATAATAAGATTCTGCAAGATTATACAATATCAATAGTTAATTGCATTTTAGGCTGGAAATAGCGTGTGCTTTAGGCATATATAAATGAGGCTTACATATAATTTTATCATCCTATTTCAATTATTTAAGGCCATTTATATTGAATGGTTTAAAGGTATTTCCTAAACATGTATCTTACATCTTGAAATTACAAATCTAATGTAGGTTCACTCATATCTTAAAGATCACATGGATCCATTCAATAATATTCGCAATCCACCTCCACGCCATCCATCTCCAACACCTTCACCTCCACCTCCGCCCACTCCAACTCGTAACCCCCCACCTCCACCACCTGAAATCAATGAACATGCTTGTTTGCAAGCACAAATCAATGCTTCTGCTAGAACCATCCAAGATCAAATCAACATTATTCAAAATGAAGAATGTGTCGCACCTCTTGTGAGGATGTTCGCATCTAGGATGCAAACCCTTGTTGATGCTGTCAGGGCTATGGATGGGATCATAGATGAGCATCGACAATGGCTAGAGGAGAGGATAACTCCTGATTTTGAAAAGGAAAACACAAAGAAATGAAGATGCATCTGATGAGAGCCATAATGGTTTATAAATTAAGCAAATGATCTTAAATAGTTATGAATTTATAAATTTGGTGAACGATGGATATTTATTAATGATAGATTTATAAATTTGGTTCCAAATGGATATTTTTAGTGACATGAATTTATGATTTGGTTCTAGATGGATATT
This sequence comes from Sequoia sempervirens, assembly GCA_007258455.2. Lineage (NCBI taxonomy): Eukaryota > Viridiplantae > Streptophyta > Pinopsida > Cupressales > Cupressaceae > Sequoia > Sequoia sempervirens. Next base: position 19,893 of record VDFB02141885.1, read on the forward strand.
TTTTAGTGACATGGATTTATGAATTTGGTGGAATTTATGAACTTATAATGAATAGTATATAATAGTATATATTTTATGACTATCTACTAGATCATGATTTCTCTGCTGAAAAATTATGTAATATATATATGTGTGTGTGTGTTAGACATAAAAATGAGACCATGAATGTTTCCAAGTTTGTTGTTTAGTATGTATGTGCATGTATTAAAAATTTGCATATATAGTTCTTAAATTTTGAAATTTGTATGTATGTACATAGTTTAGTTTAATGATTTACAGTACGCATGCAAATTATGCATCATATTTTTTATTTTAAATGTACATGTACATACATTTAATTTTTAATTTTGTATGGACATGCTCTTGAGTTGAAAAATCAATGTATATATGTGCATTTCAATTAAATATATGAGCTTAAGATATATGTTGCTCATCTATTTCAATTAAATATATGATCTTAATATATGCATGCACATGGACTATTTTGTATGATTTAATGCAGGTGCACATTTATATCAAGCATATCATGGATGATTTTAACATTGATGATATCATCAATCCACCACCTCAGCCACAGCCAAATCCGCCTCCACCTCCCCCTCCCCCTCCCCCTCATATGCCACCTCCGGCACCTATGGCATCTAATGAGGCTCGCTTGAGAGCACGAATAAATGATCAAGTTGCATCCTTACAAAATCAAATCAATGCTATGCAGAGTCAAGCATTGATTCCTCCACATGTGAGACATTTTGCATCTACAATGCAAAACATTGTTGATTCCATCAGGATGATCGATTATGATCTTGATAGGCATTGACAAGACAGAGAACAAATGAGACAATTTTATTCTGATGGTCTCTCTTACAAACAAATATTAGACATTAAAATAATGGCTCATCATTTCTTTCTTATTACAGTTGCAAACTGACCCATTCCGCAGCAAATCTAGAATATCCATGAGGAATTGGTGCATACATGTGAGATGAGTGCATTTTGGAGATCAATGGTATATGGTTTTGATAGTCTCCCACATGCTAATTGGGAGTTCCCATTGTATTTTTTGAGAAAACTATATGTAGAGTTTGTTTTGGGGAAAAAGCCCAATTATTTTGATTTTAGATCATTTCAAGGTGTTGGTGGTAGCATGCCACAATAGAGATTAGGGGAAAGGGTTGATCCACTGATGCCGTGCATCTTGCCCGGCCCTTGTTGTTGCCTCTGAGGTCCTCCCATTCCGCATGCAATACATCATCAAACTACGGTCTCCAACATTGGGTTCCCTTAGTACACTCATGAGGAGACCTTGATCGACCGCAGCTTAGATAGCGAGTGGGGAACATAGAGACGATGATGATGATGGAGGAGTTTTTTATGGAGCTGGTCTGAGTACTGCTCCAGGAGTGTCGAGACCCATCCCCCATATATGTACTAGTTGTCATCAAGTGTGTTATGGACTTGATCAGGCTACACCTAGTTCAAAATTGAATGAGATGCAGTGAAAAGGTTCATCAAAGTGCATAAATTCATTTGTAGAGTTCCTCGTAGCAAAACATCACCCTGAGGACACTACGACATAGGTATAAATATGCATCTAGATGTACGTTCATTTTATAATAATTTTTATGGTTGTATATATCAAAGAAAAGTTTGCAATACATTTTAACAATCAAATTGTTTGGTGTACAGATGACACTAATGATGCAAGGGAAATCATCTATTCCACGAGTACATACATCAACACCGGTCATACTTGGCAACCCTTATGGGGTATTTTGATTTCAATTTTAAAAATTATATATGAAATCATAAATTATTTAACTTGAGTTTTAAATTTATAATTGAATCACATATATGTTTCAAATATTCATGTTAGTTTAGGTGAGTCAATCGGCATCCACGTCGATTCCTCCTGAGGGATTTTCAAGCACTCCTCCACTATCGAGCGACATAGATCAGGGGCAGGTACATTCATATTGTAAATTTGTTTAAAGTTTACATTAGTATAGTTACAATTTTATGAGTTTTGAATTCATTAGATATATGAAACGCATGCATGCACACTTGTAAATATTATAAGCGTTAAATGTCTATGTACATGTATGTCTAGGTTGATACCACAATAAGAATGGGCATTGGGCAAACATTTGATGTTGCAGTTACTCGTGAGGCCACTGATTTCCAGGTTGTTTACAAAACTTTCTACACAAAATGTGCAAACTTGAATATATATGCATATATTAACCTAATTCAATTGTACATGCTTTAATTTTGATCTTGTAGGACTTTGTTAGTGCAACTTTCAACCCTGACCCAGACATAGTTACACCACCAGGAGGACATGTAGAGCAGGTCTCAGATCAAATGGTAATTTAATTTTTTTATTATATTTAAAGTGAATTATAAATTTTAAATTGAATACATACATAATATGATATTTTCACATATTCTTTTTCTTTTATAGCATGAGACACATCTTGGATTGAGCATGTATAGGCGGTCTGGAAGAGCCTAGTGCACAACCTCGAGAATACGGTACAATTAAAAATGATAAATTTTGAATTAAATTGAATTAAAAAATTAATTGTAGGGTTACATCTAATTTAATTTCTTTGTCTTGTTTATGGAATTGATTTAGAGAAATTTAGAGGTTTCTTGGCTACGAGTATCCGGTCTTGAATATGATGGTAATTTAATTTTATGATGGATTATAAATTAAATTGTCATTAAATCATTTTTATTGTCTTACATCTAATTTCATCTTTCTCTTATGCCCAGTGTTTTGGAGGTCAGCCCACATGAGTAATGGTGTGAAGGTCTCTTGATTATAGAGGCGATTACATGACCCTAGAAACATGTGATTTTATGTGTTATATTTGTTTATTTCATGGACTATGTTCTTGTTTATCATGTACTCTTGTTGGACTTTATTTCGTAATAAGCTTAATATATTGGTTTCATGCACTTAATATGTTACATAGAATTATGGACTTTATTATTGTTTGAAATTACAATTTACACATGTATTTATGCATTTATGTTCATAGTCAAGACATTAATATAGGACATTAATGTGAAATTTAGTGTTGATCTCATGTAGTTAATATAGGACATTTTAATATTTACAATAATCAGTGAATAAATCATAATTTACAAACAAAAGCAATCTATTTATATACCAAAAATTTAGGGTCTAAACCTGAATTGCGTTAAAATATGGGTCAAGTGCACATGGATCTTATGCTTAAAATGTGTAGCTGCACTTCCAAAATCTACATAAGTTATTATTTTAATATTATTTGGAAATAATCATGTGAATGTAAAGTCTTTGGATTACTGCATATTTAGATTAATATCAAGTTGGTAATGAAAGTCTTTAACATGTCAAATTTAACTATAGGAAAAATTGAGAACATTTCAAAAAGGAAAAAAATAGTTATAAAATCAAAATAATCTTCAACTATAATAATGATTGCTCAAAATACACATGAATTAACACTGTACATGAATAGTAGAAATCTTCCAACATAAAAATCTTCAATATTTTTTAAAAAATTAAGAACATTTCAAAAAGGAAAAATCACTAATATTCTATTTTATTCAAAATTAACATATATATGTAAATAAATATTAAAATTTTAAGGCTTTACTAAAGGTTTTATTGTACAAAAATATAGCAACTTAAATAGATAAGTTTTTCATAATAAATGGACATCTAAAATCAATCTAAAATTATAAAATTAAATGCAAAGAAAATATAATAAATTTATACACATAAAATAAATTTTTAAAGCAATATATTTAAAGCTAGCATATCTATACTTAAAAATAAATGTAATTAAGAATTATATTCACATATAACTTTATCATATGAAAAAAATTATATAACATTATTATTATTTACAATTGGGTTATGATTATGATTATGACTTTGTTAGGATTGGGGTTGAATCAAAATTCTAAGATAAAGCTTGGAGTAATGGTTAGCATAGGGTTAGATCAAGGTTAGATTTAGGGTTAGGGTTCAAAAGGGTTCAATTAGGATTAGAATTCAATTAAGATTGAGGTTACTTTAAGATTAGGATTAAGGTTAGGGTTATAGGATAAAGCTTTGGGTAAAGGTTAGGATTAGGACACAACTAGAGTTAGGGTTAGGTTTCAATTAGGGTTAGATACAATAAGGCTTAGGAATAGGATTAATTTTAGGACAAGGTAAGGGTTCAATAAGGGTTGGGTTCTAATAACGGTTAGGGTTAGGGTTCAATTAGTATTACAATTAGAATCAAGGTTCAATTCTAACTCTAATTAAAATTATAATCGTAACCATAACAATACCATAGAAGATTAGAGAATAAAAGCATTAATAAATACTATAAATAATAGTTCATCTAACACTAATTTATAAGTTGTCAAAACAAATAATGGCGTCTTAAGGGGGTGTCTAAAGGGGTCATAATAGAACGTCTTAAGGGGATGTCTTAAGGGGTTATAATATGTCTTAAGGGGATATCTAAAGGGGTCATAATAGAACGTGTTAAGTAAGGGGATGTCTTAAGGGGTCTTAAGGGGATGTCTAAAGGGGTCATAATAGAACATGTTAATTAAGGGGATGTCTAAAAGGGTCATAATAGAACATCTTAAGGGGATGTCTTAAGGGGTCATAATATGCCTAAATATATAGAATATTGATTTGATACATAGAAGTACATAGACTATGTTTAATTTTGTAAGTATGTATGTACATATATGTCATCTCAAAATGATGCTTACAAAATTTGGATATGCCATCTCAAGAACATCTCAAACTCGTGGCTAGAATGTAGTAGGTCTTCACACCGATATCAAAGGTACGACGATATCAATGAAATCATCAAAACATACATATTTTAATTTATATAAAACTATCTATATGTCTGAGAACTCAAGTACGCATTTAAAAGTATTCCACACATGTTTGTGTAGGTTGAATCGAGGCATCCTCTGCTTTTTTGTTTCAAAGTATGAGATCCCGATCTGATGATGGCTTTAGGATCACAGAAAATGACAATAAATAAATTTTAACTATTAATGTCAAAGCAATATCAATATGTAATCAAAACATGTATTTAAATATAATTTAACTCATAATTACCTATTTTTACCAAGTATTCCATGTTGTCTAAGTTGAATTTGCATGGACTAGATCCTTTTGTGATTATGCCTTAAGGATATATAAAAGAACAATTTAAATCAATTTCAGCTAATAACACACTTGACCAATGTCGAAACATGTATTTAATGTATTTAAAAGGACAAAATAAAACCAAAACTATATTTACGTATTTACTTAATCCATTGTATCGTCTGCATCCTCTCTTTTTTTGCAATGCATGGTGCCTCATGCTCTTCCATAGAAATTGACCATAGTAATTTTTTTGAAGGTCTTCCACGATAGCGCTCTAGTTTTATATTTGTTGCCACCACCAAATGTGAATAATGCATAATCTTTTATGTGTTTCATAGTCTTCGAATGCAGGTAGACCATTCTTTCTTCTCAAGTATTTTTTGTAGCCAAGTGCCAACAACCACCACCGATCCTATTGGAAAACATGTTCAAAAACCATCATCAAATAAGTTCTCAAAATTTTCTTAAGGGGATCAAAGACTTGTTCTAAAAAATTGCTTAAAGGGATCTAAAACTTGTTATCAAATTTTGCTTAAGGGGGTGTCTTAATGGGATCATCATACCTATTGGATAATGAAAGCCATCATCATCTTCGAGTGTGTTAACAACTTATGTTTAGTTTCCACCTAGCAGGCCAACCAAATAATATGTTTCTCTTCATTCCCCTCCGGGTGCAATAGCTGCATACCATGTCCTGCCAACAAAATTAGGTTATGCTTGTGCATATCCATATAACTAGTTTGGGCCTTGAAGACCGGCAGTTCTCTTTGTCTTTGTCTCTCTTTTCTCTATTTGCTTCAACTTCTTGAGGAATTAAATGTCTTTCTTCTCTTGTCACAGAGCTTTATCTCCCCATGTTGCCAAAATTCTCAGCACAAATGAATGTTAATAGTGAAATACTTCATCTTCAATCAAATTGGAAGTTGAATACTATTAAGGACAAAATTCTTCCCTCTTGTGTTCCTCCATGGTAGAAAACTACCACAATTCCACTTTAAAAATTGTTTTCTTCATGCTTCCTTTGAAAAATTCAATCCATATTGCAAATTGAAACCTTTTGTTCCTCCAAACAAGCACAAAAATAACACAATTTCACTTCAAAAATGGTGTAGATGATACTCCCTTTGATAAAATCAACCAAAAATCAAATTCACCACCTGTAAATACAATAACTTATGAAAAATAATTCATTTTTAGTGCTCTCGGTCGTACATATGAAGTTGCAAAGTTGCAAACTTCACAGTAATTTTGCACAGTGTATTTAAATAAAATAAGCGGGATTAAACACTATAAAAAATGGGATCCGGTTTATTATCGAATGGAGATCATCTATAATCCGGGGATCCGTTCACCAGGCCCAGATGTCGAACGTTGTAAGGAAAGATAGCGGGATCAGTTCCATTTACAATGGTAGAATCGTAGGATGGGAATAGGGTCAGGTTTATTAATGGGATCCGTTTATAATCTAGATCCCTTTTTTTTAAATTTGAATTTTTGTTTTGCATAGGTAGTGGGTTTTGCCTAGGTTTTTGGTTCGGAAAAAGCATTGGAATTCTCAACCTAGGCCTTCAACCTAGTTTGACCTATAAGTTTAAGGTCCTAACAATGTCAAATAAAAATACCTACTTTGGACATATGGCTGACGACCTTTTTTGCAGAATTTTTTGACGAAATTAAAACCCATTTTAGATGAAACAATGTAGATTCTAAATATGTAATTTGTTTTGCAATTGGATTATTTTTTCAATTTCTCAATTAATTTTTGATGAAATTGGTCCATAAAATTTAAATATTAGGGTTTTTTAATATTTTAATAACTTTTAATCAACATAACATTTTGATGAATGGATTGCACGAGAACAAACTTTAGACAATTCTTTTCAATTTTTAAAAAATAAATCGAAAATGATAAGTTTAGGTCATCTTATGCATGTAAATGACAATTTTTCAAAACAACAATATGGCCAATAAATTCAAATATATATATATATATATTCAAAAAAAAATTACAAAAAAATCCAAAACGTACTTCAATGAGTTATGATTCTTTTTCCCAAAGGATTTAGAAAAATATGATTATTTAAGTCAAAATATGGATGTCGTGCCGCGTGCATGGTATGGTAAAAAATGACTTTTTTAAGCAGGTGGTTTTAGAAATGCCTATTAAAACTCAATTTTGTACAATCACGGGTATTGAAATAAATTACATATTTTGAGGAAAACATACTCAGAGCACTACATTTTATGATTAGTGACTTTTTTAAAGATTTCATCTCTAAGTGCTTCAAATTTTAAGGTCAAATGTGTCAAATGCTGAAAATAAGGGAAAACACTTCCACTTTTTGGCCAAAAAGTGGACTCAACTTCTTGCACACACCCGGATGGTATGATGAACAAAGCTCCTAACATCTGGGCTCATGGTTTGTGTCAGTGTGTTGGGACTCAAGGTAATTCTGGGGGTGTGGCTTGCTTTTTGGATCCAAGGAAGGTTGTGCCTATTTGGTGGACTTCGAGCTACTCTTCAATCTCTATTGTTGTCTCTAGTTTGGACTCTGGTGAGATTTGTCTCTTCACTAATGTCTATGCTCCTACTGTTTTCTCTAGAAAATTGTAGCTTTGGGCTCATGTGAAGTATGTTAGGTCTCTTGCTCCCCTTCTTCCTTGGGTTTTGGCTGGAGACTTTAATGTTGTTACTTGCTTGGAGGAAAAAAGAGGTGGCATGGTTCAACTCGACCCTTCAACTTTTCTTTTAATGGACAACATTGATTTTTTAAATCTTATTGATATGAGGCTGGTTAATAACATATTTACATGGAACAACAAAATTTGTGATGATGGGGATATTTCAGAAAGGCTTGACAGATTCCTTGTTTCAAGTTATTGGATTGGGGATAAATGGACTACCACCTCTGAGATCTTAGATTGGAGGGGTTCTAACCATGTGCTGATTATATTGTCTACAGTTTCCTTCAAGGTTTCTAGAAATCCTTCTTTCAAGTTCCAACTCATGTGGCTAAGAGATTACTCTCTCCAGGACTTGATGGTTGTTTGGTGGCAGATTGGGAGACCTACTCATGTTAAGGCTATGTACTCTTTTGCTAAAAGGATTTAGTATGTTAAATATAAACTTAAGAAGTGGAATAGGAAGTGTTTTGGAAATTTGCATCACAATAAGATGGATTCTCAAGCACGTCTAGACATGATCACTTGACAAATTCAAGATCATGGTCTTTCTGACAATTTGATTAGGGAGGAGTTTGTTGTAGCTAAGGATTTGAAGGAATGGGAGTTGTGTGAGTAGATTTTTTGGAAGCAAAATTTTTGAATTGATTGGATTCAAGAAGGAGACAAAAATACAACCTTTTTTCACAATTCATTCAAAGCCAAAAGGAGTGGTAATCTGATTTCCTCACTTGTGTCTTTGGAGGAAGCTCAACTCTCTTCTCTGTGAGAAATTTTTGGAGAGGCTTCTAGGTATTTCTCGACCCTTTTTACTAAAGATTCTCCCCCTACTAGAGAAGAAGAAATATGTATTCTTGATTGTATTCCCTTATTGGTTTCTAATGAGATGAATGTTGCCCTCGTGCTTCCAATCTCCCTGCAGGAGCTAAAGATGGGGGTGTTCCAAATGAAGAAGGGTAAAACTCTGGGTCCTGATGATTTTCCAATAGAATTCTTCTAGGAGTTTTGGGAAATTACTGTTGGATCTCTTAGATATGGTGCAGGAGTCCCAAGGGAATAAAAAAATGTTAAGGGTCTTGAATTCTACTTTTTAACCTCTTATCCCTAAGAAGGAAGGTGCTAACAGTCGACCAATTCAGGCCCATTGCTCTATGCAATGTGGTTTATAAAATTATTACCAAGTTGATTGCTGAGAGACTTAAGCCATGGCTCAGCTCTTTGATTTCCAAGGAGCAAGGAGGTTTTGTTATTGGTTGTCAACTTTTAGATGGGATTGTGATAGCTACTGATGCCATCCATTCTATGGTGAGTTCTAAGGAAAAAGCTATGTTCATCAAGCTAGATATAGCCAAAGCTTATGATAGGGTTAAATGGGCCTTCCTACAAAAAGTTCTTTTGGATTTTGGTTTTGGAAAGTAGTGGGTGGATTGTGTTATGAGTTGTGTTACTTCTACTTCCTTTTATGTTCTTATCAATGGGGAGCCCTCTAAGTTATTCAGGGCTTCAAGGGGCCTTTGGTAGGGGGATTCTCTTTCTCCTTACCCGTTCATTATTATGGCAGAAGGGCTGGGAAGATTCATCAAATCTCAAGTTAGACAAGGGTTGATTCAAGGGTAGAGCTAGCATAATAACTTGCCTTTGCATTCCCATCTTCAGTTCATGGATGATATTGCCTTGATGGGTATGGGAAAAATTGAGGAGGCTATTAATCTAAGGAGGACTTTGGACACTTATATGGCTGCCTCGGGGAAAATGATCAATGAGGGTAAGTCTTCTATTTTCTTTTTCAATACTCCTCAGCTCATTTAGAGTAGGATTGTTCAGATTCTTCGCTTCCAGATTGGTTCTCTTCCCTTCAACTACCTTGGGATTCGTATTATTGTGGGGGCTCAAAGTAGGGAGATATGGTAGGATGTTCTAGACAAGTTTTGTGGGAGGGTCAATCATTGGACTTGTAGATGGCTCTCTTCGACTGAGTGAGTAACATTGTTGAAATCTGTTGTTCAGGCCCTTCCTATCTACATATGCTTTGTGCAGGTTGCCCCTTCAAGTTTTATTAAGGATTTTGATTCCCTTGCCCGATAATTTCTTTGGGTGGGTAATTTGTCCTCTTCAAAGTGGAGTTTGGTTAAGTGGGAGGTTGTTTGCAAATTGAAGCAGGAGGGAGGCCTGAGGCTTAAGCCTATTGGTTTGAATGGTTAGGTTCTTGCTGCTAAATTATATTGGAAGTGGTGTATCTTCCAGGATCAGGATTGGGCAAGAATTCTTACTTTAAAGTACCTTTGGGGGGTGAAGCCATTGGATGTGCCTTAGTACAACCTTCAGGGTAAGGGGTCTATGATTTGGGAAACTCTCAAAAGAGGTGCTAAGCTTGTTAAGGAGGGTCTTTTCTGGATTTGTCATAGAGACTCTGAGGTGCTTTTTTGGTATGATTCTTGGGATGGTTTTCCTCTTCTTCTTTCGATGTTCCCTCATTTGCAAACCCTTTGCAAATGTTTTCTTGATGCTAGTTGGAGCAAAGTCGTGGACTTCAAATCTAGGTAGGTCTTGGGTTCGATGGAGGTGATGCGCTGGAAGGAACCTCATGAGTGGTCGCCAAGTAGTTTTGAAGAGGATTGTCTAGAGTTGGCTAAGATTTTGGCTAGGAGAAGGTGTAACACTCTTCAAGGGAGGGATTTCCTAGCTTGGAGCCTGAATTTGAAGGGAAAATTCTCTATTGCCTCAGGTTACTTGGAGCTGGATAGAAAAGCGCATGGGCAGGTTGGTGTTCCTTGGTGGAAGAAGGTTTGGAATAATTTTTCTTGGCCTAAGTGTAATTTCTTTGTTTGGTTGGTTGTCCAAATAGGTGCCTTACCTAGGATAACTTGAGGAAGAGAGGCTTTTCGGGCCCCTCTATCTGTGTGTTGTGTCATAATAGTGAAGAATGTGCTTCTCACATTTTCTTTTAGTGTCCTTATTCTAGAGAGATTTGGCATTGTTGGTGGGGGGCTTGGAATCATGCTTGTGTTCATGCCACTTCTTTGGTTGAGTTTTGGGAAAGTTTGGGAAGGCCTCTTGCCCGGACTTCTTTTCTCTAGATTGTCTGGAATATTGGTCCTACTTTCATTATTTGGCACTTTTGGTTGAAAAGAAATAGGAGGCTTTTTCAAGATATAAGGTTGGAGGTGGTTCAGGTATGGCAAAAGGTTTGTAGTAGGATC
>VDFB02141887.1:0-14256 GCA_007258455.2 Sequoia sempervirens
TTTTTAATTTTTTTTTAAAACAACCCATTTTATTTTTTTCCATCCCCCACAATTTCCCGCTAAAATTGGACTTTTTTTTTCCAAACTAATTTCGACCCAGTTCCTCATTTTCCTCCGCGAACAAAACCCATGTCTTCGATTTTTCAAAATCGATTTTTGATTTTTACCCCGACACTTCCGGAGGCCATAACTTTTGACTCGGGTGTCCGTTTGAGCTGAAATTTGACGGGTGGTTGCGTTTTGAGCTAACGAGTGGATTCCCAACCAGTTTTACAAAAACTGGTTGGTCTCTGTTTTGACCTATTTTTGGGGCCTCAAAGTTTCATCTTGACCCCTAAAATCCCAATTTAGTGTTTTTTGAAAAACAAAATTTGCTCATAACTCAACGTGCATATCTCGAATCTGGGATGTTAGTTGGCAATTCATCCTATCTCACCAATGGGTATTTCTTGGAAAAAATTTGGACTCTCAAACATACGACCATGAAGTTTCCTAAAATGGCAAAATTTGACAATTTTTGAAAATTGCCAAATTTGGAAAAATCTGCTTGTCAACACCTTACATCCCTTAAAGCCCCGGAGCTCGGTGTAGAATCCATTCAATCATATCCTTCAATCATTTTGGTCTCCAATCCAATCCTAATCTGAGCTTTAATCTTATCCCAATCTGAGCTTAGCCAAACCCCTAATCTGGACTTTCATCCATCTGCAACAAAGTCTTAAGGTCCCTCCCTCCATCTTCTTCAATTTTGTCCCTTTTCATCCATTCTAATCAATCTATTCACTCATTTGCTTCGAACTTTCATCTCAACACTTCATCGAACCTCCTATCATCTCAACACTTCATCGAACCTTTTTCTCAGCCAAATCCTTATCCCTCTATCCAATCCACCCAAACAATCATTTTTCCTCCCCCATCCCTATCCTATATCTTTATCCAATCTTCCATCTTTATCCTCATCCCATCTCCTAATCCCTTGTCATTGGTATCTAGCTATAGGCTTTACCCCATGCAATCCAATGTCATCCATCTTATCGTCATCACTTCTGCTTCTTTTGCACATCTTTTCTATCTCATCATTCATCATTTCACCATTCATCTATATGGCATGTCATTTGCCCACTTCATCTTTGATGATTTGGCTAACTATCCCATCCCTGAGCTTTCTATAGTCACTATCGTCCAACATCATCTATCTTATCACTTCATCATTCATCTATCTTGTCCCATCGTGTCGGTCCAATCATTTTATCCCCTTATCTAGGGTCATCTCATCCTCTTTCATCCATCATTTGTTGTCGGTCTTTAGTCGAACTACGTGGCCCCTGCGCTTTCACGTAGGCAAGGTCGATCATTTGATCCGCCCCCGGGGTTCCATCATCAGTCTTCAACTCTTGTTCCTATTGTCTGTCCCATCTTTACCATCCATCAAGGTCTCCATCTTGGTCAGTCGTCCACCTTTCACTGAACTACGAGGGCTCTGCGCTTTCACGTAGGCAAGGCTAATCTTTGATCGGCCCCCGAGCCCCTAGGTCTTTAGGTTTTGTCAGTCCCATGTCTTGTCTCCCTTGTGTCGTGTCATCAAGCTATGCCCTTATCTAGCCAGTTCTTCACAAATAAGATCCACTTGTATCATGAAATCCAATCAATTTTTGAACATCCTGCGTCATAACGATCTTTTAGTTTCGTATCCATCATCTTTGGTCTCAACAGGATGCATCCTTCCTAACAGACCTCATCAATCCCATCCATCTCTTTGATCCTATGGCAATGGACGTTTGAAATTGATTGTGATCTTTTGATGCTTTTGGCTTTTGTTTATCATTTGAGCTCCCTATCATCACTTGTCAAGACCGCCATAATCCATCATATTATGGTGTGTTTTGATTGGTCAACATAGGGGCATATCTTGATCTTTTTATGTCTATTTGTGTCTTCTTGGTTGTCCCACGTAGTACCCACCAAGATCCCTGAGGTCTTGTGTTATGCTGGGGCATCCTTTTGTGCTTGTGGTTATCTCAATACCTGGCCCGACCAAGATCTTTCTGACCTTGGGGTGTTGGGATAGCCTTCTTGTCTGTTATGTTTATTTGATGCATTAGACACAATTACGCCTTGGTTCTTCATACCCTGGTGTCTTGTGTTTGATGCTATAGCAAAAACCAGTGCTCCAAAGATGATAAATTGCATTTAGAATTGCATCTCGTTCTCCATTCTATCGTCTTGCATGTATCCCCCCATCCATCCATCATTCATCCTTCATCCTTATCTCTATCCAATCTCCATCCATTCCACTTAGCCCGAATCATCTAATCATATCTTTGGTCTACTTCTCAGTCTTGTTATCAGCCTTGACCCATCATCATCATCATCCATTAGTGTCCTTCCCTATCCCTATGGTGTTGTTTTGGGATGTATCCTTCCCTCATCAACAACACTTTCATCATCATCATAGGGAGGTATTCTTCCCTATCCTTTAGTGGTGTTTTGGGATGTATCCTTCCCTCATCAATACCACTCAGTGGGATGTATCCTTCCCTATCCTCGTGTTGTTTCGGGATCCTTCATTCCCTCATTGACAACACTCCATCCATCATCAACCCATTTTGGCTTGTACCTTGACTGGGGCAACATCATCTTTTGTCCTCAAATCCATTTGTGCTTCATCCATTTCCATATCACTTCTCTTCCCCATCACCTTGCATCATCTTCCTCATCTCCCCTTGCATCACATCATCTATTTCGAGAGCACACACGTGTTCTCTTCAACCCGCATGTCCTCTCGAGGGGGCATCCTTCATCCCTAACTCTTCACACCCCCATCATCTTCCTTCCTAGTCACTTCTTTGAATGACTGGGGCATCTTTTCCAATCTAACCATCTTCTTCTAGGTTCTATGTTTTAATATTCTTTGAAATGATGTTATTTCGTAACACCATCTCAAAGAGGGGCAAAATGTAGACATCCAAATTTGGACACTTAATTTATCCAAATTTATCACCTTTCGTCTAAACATCCTCTTATCCGAGTTAATTAAGTAATATTAGTATTTAATTAATATATTTAATTCTGCTAAATCCTAAGGTATTTAATTAATAATTAAATACCTTACCCTCCTTAATCCTCTTTTCATCAAATAAATTAAATAAATATTACATTTATTTAATTCCTCACATGTCATTTTCATCTAATCCTAATCCATTTCTTAATCTTTTCATTAAGGATGTGCACATGCCTAATCCTTGATTAGGATGTGTCACATCCTCCAACTTTTGCAAGTTGGCTTTTAATCCTAATTAGCCCCTAATTATCCTCTAATTATAAATTAATTAAGCCTAATCATTCTCCAAGGAATTTTTAATTCCTTTTTATTTGTCCTAGATTCCCCTCCTTTATATGTGAATTTTTAATTCACATTCCATCCTTCCAAGGCTTCTAGAACCTTGGACTTGTCACAATCTCCACATGTGACCAACCTTGGACTTGTCACAATCTCCACATGTGACCAAGTCCCACCTTTTTGGAGCCCACCTTTTATCCTCTAGATCCATCCTAGGAATGTGAATTTTTAATTCACATTTATCCCCCAACCACCTTTCCTTTTCCCATGTATATTTTTGAGGAATTCTAAAATTCCTCAAAAGTCCCTTTCACTCCCACTTGGGGACAAGAAATCCCTTTTGTGGAAATCCTCTCATCCCCCAAGATTCTTCCCATCTCCCAATGTACTTGCAAGGTACTTGTACTTCCTCCACCTCATGTACCCTCTTGACAACTCATCTCCACCTCATATCCTCTTGTCCATTTCACCCTCCACATGTCAAGATGTGAGGGCTTGTGGGTTCTCAACCCACCATAACCCTTCATCTTGGCCTTGTTGGAGCAATCTTGACCCTTGAATTCTCTAGAGAATTCAAATTCTCCTATAAATACCCCCTCCTCAAGGGCATTTCCACAACACTTCATTTTTGAGCACCCACATGCTGCCCATTTTCCTTCTCAAACACTTTTGATTTTCATAACCTTATGCTGCCATTTTGCCTTCACAACACTTTGCACTCTCACAACTACATGTTGTCCAAGTCATTTTAGATCATTCAACCATCTTTTGTCCATCATTTTGCATATTGAAGCTTGCATTTTAATCACTCAATCTATCATCTAAGGAGCACACAACCAATCCAAGCAAGGGCCAATCAAAGAAGTTTCAACAACAAGGGAGGTAAAAGTGTTTGTGTTTCATTTTATTTGCATTCCTTTTCGTTGTAACTCTCTTTTGGCTAATCTTGAGGTGTCCTTGGTAGTTTATCATTTCATGTTTCTTAGTTAGATTCACACATTTAGAGTAGCATAAAATATCAAGGTATACACTATGCACACTCATGCATGAGTTTCTTATGCGCATGGAACTATCTGATGGATCTAACGACATGTATATGTATACGTATAGATATATCACTTGTAGGCTCTTATCAATACCATAGTAATTTTGTGTAATTTGGTGTAAGAATCAAATGTGTGTATATATATATAAAGTATATGTACATATATCCATATGTATATGTGCATCAATATACATGTATGGTGGCAAATGGACATGCCCATACGAATGTATCAATACATTTATACATACGTATACATGTACATAGAGGCATATATATATATATATATATATATATATATATATGTATATATATGTATACGCAATTGATATATTAATATAACAATGTGATTGTTATCTTAATTGTACTCATATGTATATCAATTATATATACATGCTTTATTGACATATGATAAATATATATATATGTGTGTGTGTGTGTGTACCAATATATATATGGATATATATGTATGTATATGTACACATATGTTATGTATATGTATATATATTTAAAATACCATATATGGCTTTGAAGTCGGTTATCATAAACAACTTAGAGGTTGATTTATTAAACCAAATCAAGGTCGAAGTATGATATAATTGTGACTGTATTATTTAGCCACATATTACTCTTGTTGTTTGTGTATGAAGAGTTTATAATCTGCAAACAATGAGCAACCATTAAGTCAAAGAAAGGTGAAAAGACTAATTCGACGCCTTTTTTGGGAAGCTCGTGGACTTAGTAAACTTTAAATGCCATGTTATTGAGCATAAACCAACATCTGTAAAGGCATGAAAACAAGTTGACGACTTTGTCAAACTGATTTATTATGTGAATTGACTCATACCAAGACTTAGTCGATGCAAGCTTGGTGTCGCATATTTGATATTGATTGTTTCTGATATGAAGGAAATTGTGCCAACTCTTTAAGTGAATATTGATGCTTTGGCACCACCTTTGAATCCTTATACCTGTAGATGTCCATTATGAAATGCAAACTAAATTCAATCATGTGGAGATTTGAATTAGTCTCTAATTGTTGTCAATCAACAAGGTTGATCTATAGTTTTTTTAGCTGAGTATGTGCTTACATGTCCACCACCTTTTAGTTGTGATATATGGGTATGTGCAGGATCATCATGGAAAAAATAGGCCCTTAAGTGGCAAAAAAATCAGAAAAATCAGAGTTAGGAAACTTGACGTAAAAATTTGAATAAGTTATCTATATTATTTCAAAAATATGTAAGAATATAATTTATAGAAAATTGAATGTAGTTTCTAAACTACTAGGTTTATTTTTAAAAACTAAAAATCTATTTGGTGAAAATTTGAAATTTTAATCAGTGATACTTAAATTTCAGGGAAAAAATAAGAAGTAGGTGTCTGTCTTACCACCCTAACCACAATAAAATAATAATATTTTTTAATAAGATTTTAGATATAAGTAGAGGACTCATGTCCTGATGTGATGCATATTTTTTGTAATTTTTCTCCAAGTAAATAATTAATTATGATTTTTTATTACAACTTTTAAAATATATAAAAACTTCGTATGTATGACCGCCTTAACTTGGTCAAAAATTCATGAAATTTAAATTTTATTTTTTAATCCTATAGTATGCAAAGCATAGAATGTGACATATGTTTTTATTCAAAAAATATGATCTGTTTGAAAGCTATAGATGTTTTCCAATCAGCCTATCAATTAGGACTTTAGTCATAATTCAAATAGAAAATGAATAATAATTATTTATTAAATTCAAAGTAAAGTATAATTTATATTGGCGGAAAGCTGAGAATATCCTTTAAAAACCCTTTTCGTTTCATCAATTTTGGGTAAAAAAAAGTCACCAACAACATACCTTACACATACCCATCATATTGCCATGTTTTGGCCAATCATGATCCTGCACATACTAAAATGTGTTGTTGTGCATGCTAATTGTTGTCAAAACTCGTGCCTAAACTATAGGTTGAGAGGTCTCTAGATTGTTGTATAAATAGTGGAGCTAGTCCACTTGTTTAGGACACATTCCTTGAGCAAGTTTCTGCATTCTATTTACATTCCTTTCTGTAATATTTTGCTTAATACATTGAGTGAAAGCTTTGAGTATTAGAGAGATTATATTATTATTTTGAAAGAAGTATTTTCCAACTTGTGAGATAGTGGATATTGAGACTTTGTCGGAGGATCGATATCAGGCTAGTTGTTGTTCTGGAAGTGTTGTGTTTGCAGCCAGTCGATTGGAAAGCTTATCATAGGCATGAGGATATTCTTCCCTTGTTTTTATTTGTTTTGAAAGAGTTGCTTCTTGATTGTTTAAAATAGCCTATTATGTTTACTTGCATTTAGGGAAAAGTAATGTTGCTTTGAAAGAAAAGTGGAAACTATTTACTCTATTTGTGTATTGTTTGTATTTACTCCATGATAGGAGAGATTATTTGTCATAGTTATTATTATTATTATTATTTTGAGAGAATAATTTGCCAACTTGTGAGATAGTGGATATTGAGACTTTGTTGGAGGATCAATATCAGGCTAGTTGTTGTTTTGGAAGTGTTGTGTTTGCAGCTAGTCGATTGGAAAGCTTATCACAGGCATGAGGATATTCTTCCCTTATTTTTATTTGTTTTGAAAGAGTTGCTTCTTGATTGTTTAAAATATCCTATTATAGTTACTTGCATTTAGGGAAAAGTAATGTTGTTTTGAAAGAAAAGTAGATACTATTTATTCTATTTGTGTATTGTTTGTATTTACTCCATGATAGGAGAGATTGTCGTAGGTATTAATATTATTATTATACTCATAGCTAGATGTTTGATTATGCTAGATAAAGCAGGTAGTAGGTTACTCCTAGGATTGTTGTCTAGTGAAGGGAGGGAACTAGTACTTACTTAATGAGTTGTGTAACCTTAGGTTTGTGTTAAAGAGATAGGTTATCCTGGGGATTAGCTTTCCCATGGAGAGGGATTACCTAAGCATAGATATAATGGCCTTAAGTCAAAATGAGCTTTCTATAGTGTAATTGAATGGTAGACCTTTGCTCGATTATATTGAGTGAGAACACTTTGGCCAAAGTAGTGTGATTGCCTGCGGCTCCATTGTCAGTTCACTGTGTCCATTTAAATGTATGAGGGTTACCTAGCGTAGGTTATAAATCCTAGTCATGTAGGGCACAACACTAAGCTCAGAGTGGTATGTCATACGAGGTTAACCAACCAATACCTTCGTCGAAGGGTAGGGCCATCTATAATTGATATATGTGTGGGGGACCACATATGAGTCTATGGTTGGCGGAAAAGCGCTTGAGTGATGCTTCTCCTCCTCAACAAGTGACATAAGACCAAGGTTTTGAAAGGAAGATTCTTGGACCATCTATATCTTATGTTATGAAGCTTGGAGGAGCTATGTATGTAGTGTACATTCTTAGAATATTGTACTTTGAGATTTATTGTAGAAAAGGAAATCCTTATTGTATTTTTTTATAGCATTTTTATTCATATATTCTCAATAAAGAAAGGAAAAAAATTTATTGCAATCGTTATTACATAATTTATTTTACTTGCATGGTGAAAACTTAGGAAAATTTGCTTCAATGGACAATTGGCATATTACACTCTTATTGGACTTTGATTTATAATGACTTCTAGCAATATGAGAAGTTGCAAGCTTAGAGTTGGTATTATCCCATAAAATTGGTCAAGGAATTAAATGCCAAAAAATGTAATAGCTTGGGGGTGAATACACAAATCTAGTTCAACATGAAGAATAGTTTAAGTAAGAAACTAAATAATTTTTACTCTTTTTAGTTTCCTTTAGATTTTTTATAACCCCCTATTTGAGATGAATGTAGGATATTATATGGTTCAAGTTTCTTAGTTTGTGATTGTATCATAATAGTACAACAAAAGCCAACTACCTCACAAGAAAATTTGAGGATGAGGAATCCAAATTCTCAAAATTGGGATGAAATTTGATCAATATGGAATATGCCTAGGATACATCTTTTGCTAACATTTTGGATAGAAATGAGAAGGGTGTTAATTAGGTGAGAGAAAATGGTCTCATGATGTATGAAGACAATTTTTTCCCTATATTTAATTATGATATGAAAAAATATTTGAAGGCGCTTCATGATATGCTTGTGGTAAGACACTCCAAATATTGCACAAATCATAGGAAAAAGGGGGATATATTCGCGTTAAAGTGATTCAAGAAAATGAAGGAGAATGCGTCCTTTGTCTAAACCTACTACCACCATCACATATCTCCCATCAAGTTTGGGAAAGGGTATTCATAGATTCCATCTAGAGTCTTCCTAATGTGTATGGTAAAAATCACATATATGATGTTTCCCATGAGACAAATAAATTACATGGGTTGCCTAAAATGATCATCAACAATGGAGGCAATAGATTTACCAATAACTATTGGAAAGTATTATCTCATTTGAAATGTGTAGAGATCACTCTTGGAATAGGTTATCAACTATAATCTTTTGGGCCAAAAAATAGAAAATAAGATGGTTTGGATACTTGATGGAATATGCCTCAAACATAAATCAACACAAGTTAAATGGTTGCATTTGAGAGATTATTATTGTAATATACCACAACATCCATGTCCCCTAGAATATTTGCATGCATGACAATTTTTGTTTATTATGCACCATCCTACATTGGCTTAGTGTTCATAGGTTGTAGAGTGTTGCTTATAAGTGCAATGGATGCCATCATCATTACAAGGATGAAAACTTTGGGATGTGGAGATATAAAAAATTAGCTAGTTCATGGGAAGAATCTACCTACAAATGGTTTTGTTTGGAAAATGCAAGAGTTCTAGAGCATCTAAATTTGCATTGCTTAATGGAAAACAATTATGAGAAAGGAAAACTTGTCATGTCCCATTTTTGTAATAATTGAGCATATAGACCAAATTTCCCATTTCCTATTTTTGCATCTCCCCTAGTCCCATTTATGTGCACGTTCTTCCTCTTCTTTCCCTTAGTGTCTTTATAAGGTCCCCAAAGTCTTTGAGTTTGAAGACATGTTCAATCTTCTAAGTGTTTACTAATTGTCAAATTTTTATAGTTCCTTGTCTAGGCATGATTTCTTGTCTAAGTCCAACCTTTCTTTGGTTCCCATTAGACTTTTAGACTTCATCATGTCATGCCTTACATCTTTCCCTTGCTCTTCCTTTTCATTTGTCGCACTTTCAAACTTATCTTTACTATCATGCTCATTGCTCAACCCCCAATGCTTTAACTATTGTATGAGTCTTCTAGTATGTCTAACCCTTAATCCGAAATATCCCTTCCTCTATTTTCATTCTCTCCTTAATGCCCCAACATTTGGTGTATTATCATTAATGATCAATTTTGGTGCCATAACTTTCAAAAGTGGGGATTTTTCTTACCTATAATCATTATTTAAATTGGGAGTTACAAATCTATACTATGGTTGACCCATTATTGTTGTGATGGATATAAAGGGGTGAACTTGTCCATTTAGGGGGAATCATCTATACTTAACCAAATTCTTTTCAGAATCTATTTTGAGCACTTGTGTTTGAGTGTGGGAATCCTAGGACAAAAACCCTAGTGATTTTTTTCCCCCTAGTGAACTCCAACCACATTGTATTAGTTTAATTTGTCATTATCGTTGGTATGGATTTCATGTTATTTTAGAATCATTTGAATATAAAATAGTCATTATTGTAATAGAAAAGAGAGTGGGAATTAGATCTACATTTGTTGTTCATTATAATATGATTGGATATTATGTTGGCATTGTTGATTAAAGTATAATAAAATTATTGATGTATTAACAATAATTCAAATCCGAGTTGTCTAAGATCTTGTTAAATAATAGGGCCCAATAGTGTTGTTATTCAACTAATAAGTGTTTATGGAAGATTAAGAATTAGATTTGCATTATTATTTTGGCTCAAGACATTGCACATGTATACATGACTTCAAATGATTCTTATGAAGAACAAACTACTTGTACCTCAAAAGCAAGAGAATAATAACACCATTATGTATATGATAAACCCACGTTCCATTCTAGAGGCACAACTACTTCATGGATACCTAAGAAAATGTTGTGGTTACACAAATGTAAAATCTCTATGGTGACAGGTCTAAAGAAACAAGAACAATGAATAAATATAAAGATAAATAAATAAGAGACAAATAAATAAAGATAAATAAATGCCACCTATTCTTAGTATTTTCTCTAATAGTATCACTTGTCGAGATGAAAGTCATTCATTTGATAAGTATGATCTCGATGTTACTTGTTGGGATGACAATGACCTCCTTGATGGTGATCTCTCTAATTTTTCCCATGGACATCACCCCACTTCAAACACGTATAGAAAAAGGTAAGGCAAACAAAATCCAATCATCATAATTTTGCAAGTCCATTTCTATTGGTCTAGGTTCAATTCTAGATGTCAAGTCATTTCCACACTTGCATAAATCAACTACACAAGTATGAATCTAAATTGAAACAAAGCACAATCAATTTATAGATTCTTAAACATTTTTCTAAATAAGTACTAATTTCAACAATATATTGACAAATCCATTTCTAACATCTTCAACAACATAGTCCATCCTTCAATTTAAAACTAAATATTATATTTAACTTATTTAAATTCTATAAATCTAATTATATATTTATTAGTGCAATCTCTAACTCTGTAAATTCAAATGTAAATTATTATTAAATTATTTGCTTTAGAACATTTATATGTGAAGAGGTATTTTCCATTTCCAACCTTCAGCTCACGGGTATTCTCTACCACCACCCACAAAAAATTAAAAAAATTGTACATGATTTTAGTCGCTTTTTTTCTCTCTTATTGAAAGCTGCCATCACTAACGAGGGATTTTCTGTATTATTTTTGTGTTTAAAGTTTATGCTTGCTCACGTGAAGAAAACAGACAAAACTATGACATCAGTTATCAATTAAATATTTATTTTTTCACATGCCTTCACAAATTTTTTTTTTTTGATTGACTCGGCGGGCATTAAAATCAAGAAAAGACTTCAAATGCAGGGATGTCTGACTGAAATCCATCTCACTGCATATTATTTATTTCCATCCTTCCAATAATTTGTACATAGTGAGGATTCGGCGGCCTGAAATTAGCGTGGATTCTGTACAGTATTTGGTCAGCTACTTCAAGACTTTATTCAGTGGGCAGAAGGGAGTAGTAATTAGTTTCAACCACTTCTCTAACTGTCATAATTTCAGTGTGAGAGGTGGTTAGTAGTTATTTTTGTTCTGCACTGAAAAATGCGAGGGCCCCCACAAGAGGAGCATTGATGTAAGTTACAGGCTCTGACTGTTTGAAGTCTACTCTGTCATCTGCAAATTGATCGCTGCTGTCAGGGCCCCCAACAACTGCCCCTACCAGAATATTAGGGTTTGGGTCAGTTGTGTTGTACCAGATTGTCCCTCCTTTGCATGTTATGAAGTCTGGATGATCTGCAATGGAGGGAAGTGATGAACCTCTGTGATGGATTCTCTGAGGAAAGCGATCTCCATAGCCAACCATGTATGAGAGATTTAGAGGGTTTTCTCCCAGGATATAGTCCATCTGTTTATACAACACAGCCCCAAAATTTTTGTTAGTAGTTTCCTGTGGAAGGAAATCTTGATTGTTGTCTCTTATTTCAATTCAAATTTTTAAAAAACTTTGGCTCTTTTGAACCCTTTACCTGGCGTTTAGCAATGGCTTTGAGTCTTTCAGGAGTGGCTGAAACGCTTCCGCAGGGTATTGATTGGGAGGAGCTACTGAGATAATTAGCATAGACTAGAAGCAAAAATGATATTGAAGTTACATGCTGCATGTTACTCCCGCCAATTTTGTATATCAGTCCACCTGAAGAAAAACAACAGAAAAATTAGTGAAGATTTAAGAGAGAATATCAAAGATTGTTTTGAAAGTCCGTCAGATATTTTCGAATCATACTCAATGATCTATTATCAGAAAGAAAAGAGTGAGTATGATCTATTATCAGAAAGAAAAGAGTGAAAAATTAGATTATAGACATCATCTTAAAACAAAGAAGCGGAAGCAAAAGCGAAGAAAATTAGAAAATAAGGGGCAAATACACTGATTTCAGAAACAATCTTTTAAACTCTATATGAACTGTAAAACTCATGCCAACTAAAGGGAGCACAGTCGAAAGAAACCTGGTGTGTAGTCGACGTGAGTGCCTGATGTTTCTGGTAACAGCGAGCAAATGAAACTGTCGGCGTGTGATTTGTACGATTGAAGGAACTCTGCATTCCCCATGAAATACACCTGCAATTCCAATAAGAATCCCACCATTTTAAAATCACACGCCTTACGTCGAATTCTAAATACTTCTCTCACTGTTTCCCTCACCCCCTTCCTCCAGAGCTCCGTGAAGATGAAACACAGATTTAAATGGAGTTTTGGACGATGAAAACAGATATAACCTGGAATTATTATTACCTTGGCGACCAGAACATTTAGGCCGGCATGCTTGTTATCCCATCCAAATTCATTTATATTTTCGTCGGCTCCGAGTGTCTTTTCATTGGTGCGAATGTAGTCCAGATAGTAGTCGTTTCCACTTGCCTTGTGCATCCATGAAGCTCCCCACAGCAATTCGTCCTGATATTTTTCATTTTCATTAGAAATCTTACAACTGTCAGGAAAGAAAACTCACAGTCAAATCCAAAAACATCTCATACTGTGAAAATTTTATGTCTGCAATTAAAATTAAATAGGAAATATTAGAAGGCTTTACTTGGTATCCACTAAAGTCACAGTAGAAGGGGCAGACACTCGAGTTGAGGCTATCACTGTAAGCTCCTCTGTACTGGTCGGCAAAGTCGAAGATCTGTAGTGGACCAAATATGAGTGGTCTTTTCTTGCATTTCTCAAAGCTGTATCTCACTTTAAACTGTACAATGGTACTGTAAATTTGACGGCTAACGTGGGCAATGTTTAAGCCCAGCGGCCGTACACAAGCATTCTAGAAGTTCGTTCTATATTTTGACAGGTATCCATATTTTACCTGAGTTGCAGCTTGAAGAAGATTTTGGGAATAAGTTGGGTCTGATGTTTTAAAGACCATAGAGGCAGCTGCCATTGCCGCAGCAGTTTCGCCTGCTACATCGGAGCCTGGATGCTCGGTATCCACACTGTAAACTGTGCGTGGGGTATCCATGTCTTCAGGTCGTTCCCAACAATTGTGGTCGCCATAGGGTTCCCCTGCCTGAGCAAAACCATAAAACCACCTTTATTAAACATTTAAATAAAATAGATATAACAGAGTTAACTTCCCTGTTTTCCTTCACAGGTAGCTGCATTTAAGCATACCTGAACGAACATTTTCTGGGGAAGAGTAGAAGTAGCTTTGAAAAAATAATCCGTAGCCCAACGAATTGCTGCCTTTGCATTTTCAAGTTCATTTCCCATGCAATCCCCAAACTCTACCACGCTCCATGCCAACATAGTCGTTGTAAAAGCCATTGGGAACCCAAATTTTATATTATCTCCAGCATCGTAGTATCCTCCAACCAAATCTATCTGCATAATCATGAAGGAAGTTTGCATAAATATCTAAGGAATTTTAGAGCACCAGAGAATAATCACAGAGAAGATTTCAGCTAAGCTACAACAGAACTAGGAGTAGAATGCTTTTTCAAACACTGTCTTTGTTTCTCAGTTTCATTTCCATTCAGTGGCTGTTCCATGCGAAAACCCAAAAATGTTTCAAGATTTCAAAAGTGCTAAAGCATTTAGGCAGCCTACATTTTGATCAGATCCATCTCTGAGAGCAGAGTCTCTCCTCCAAGTAAGTCTCTGGTTTGAAGGCAGAGGAC
>VDFB02141888.1:0-28384 GCA_007258455.2 Sequoia sempervirens
GAGAGTTATCAAACCAATTATAGGGAAGCCATAACCATTATGAGCTTTTAATCATGCTTTTGATTGTTGATAATCATCTGCATAAAGTTCATGTACATATAATAACTCTTTTTTTATCATATTCACTATGTACATGGGATCAATGAGTATTCCCCTTTTTGGGTTTCTGCAAACTTGATATAAAGAAGACCATCGAGTGTAGTTATAGAAGAATCAATATATGTAAAAGAAATGTCAAACAAAATATTGGTTTTTCCTTTATGATTTTGAATATTAATAATGTTTATAAAGATGGAAAATCATTATCATCTTCTTCATTATCATTGTATTGAACAAAGTTTGTTGAATGAATTGGCAATGGGCTTGTAAATATTTGTAAGTATTGGATTAGGTGAAAAAACTACTTATTTCCCTTTGTCATTACAGGTCATCCAACCTGATTTGGATTAAATGAGGTCTCAAGACTTGGTTATAAATATGCTTTTTACATCTTCCATATCAAGCACGAGGTGCAATGCATGATATTTGAAAAAATGTTTTGCATTAAAAGTTTGCGGTAAAGGTTTAATCTGTTTGAATATGACTAATTGGAGGAAGTTGAATCATATTGTTTGAATATGACTAATTGGAGGAAGTTGAATCATATTCTTTTTTAACAATTGCAACATGATCACATGGAGAGAATCAAACAACTATGAAAATTTCCTATCTCATGGCCTAAATTTATATCTAGAGTTATGTTTACAGTAGTTACTTTTGTCTCAATATTATGAGCAGTTTGACATGAATGTTTATCAAGTAATGAATTTTTTGTTTTTCTTTTTAAATGATTGATAGTTGTTTTGAGGCATGACTTATATGATTGACCAATAGGAGCCTATGAAGGGGTACCTTCATACCAACTAATCGATATTCGATAATCATGAAGGGTTATACAAAAGCGTGTTAAGGATGGATATTTCATTAGCAATTTCTTATCTTGAATATTAGGTTGTAAGTTACCTATAAACACCCTTTGAATGTCAACATCTTGAAGACTATAGGATAATTTCAAATAAAGGGATTAGTATCATTTCATAAAGTTTTTTATTTTCTCTTTAGGTCCTTGATTACAATGAACTAAATTTGTTAATGTAACTTGAGGACTGATGTTCACTTGAAAGTGTTGGAAACCACTAATGAGTTGTGTAAAGGAGGTAATTGATTGTTTGACAATGAACAAAACCAATCCAAGGCCATATCTTTCAATGATCTAGAAAAGAGTTTCACTATGAGTGAATCTTCAAAAATAAAGTCTCTACACAAGGTAGTAAAACTAACAAATGGTTATTAGGATATTTTTTACCATTGTACTTTCCAAAGCAAGGTATTTCAATGTTTTGTAGTATAGGTGTATTTAAAATAGTGAACATTAATGAACTATGTGTAAGGTATTTTGGATGTTTACTATTGGTTTGATTTTGGTTTAAGTTTGAAATTTGTTGTTGTAATAATGTCATGCTTTAAATAAAAAAAGTTGATTTATCACAAAATCATTGGGCCACATGTTGTGAGAGTTTTTCAAGTATGGTGAACTAGTATGGAGGAATGGTGGGATATTATATTTCATGTTTAGGAGGGGTGATGAATATGGAGGTGTTATAGGTGAAGGGACAAAACTATTATAATTTCCACTAGAAATTCCTAAGCTTGAGTTTAAACCATTGTTATATTCCATCATTGATGCTATGACTAGGAGGTGTAAAGTTGGGAATAGAAGGCATTATTGTGGGAGAGGAAACTTATTTTCCAAAAGGATTTTGAGCATTAGTCAAAAATTTCATGAAACTAGCTACCGAAGGAATATTAGAATCTACTATATTAGCTAGGCTACGTAACACTTCTATCCATTCCTAATCATTTACCAACTTCCCAATGCTATCCAAAAGAGGGATTGCTTCTCCATCCAAAGGTTCAATGCTTAAGAATTGTCGAATTCATTGTAGGTCTTTATCCAATTATTCTAGATTATCATTGGGGACCTTAGAAATAACATATGCCAAGTCCACATAAATGTTAGGTTACAAAAAAGACATGGGTAATGTAGGACTAGGGAGGGAATATAAGATGGATTGGGTAGACATAATACATTGAGTGAAAGAGTTATAAGAATCAAGCTCAACATTGGCTATGATTGCAACATAGGAAGCCATAAGTCTACAACTACATCTCACGTGGGTATTAGTGAAGTGACACAAGGTCATGAAGCTCATAAATTTTCTACAAGATTCAAAACAATTTAATGCTCATACAATGAAGGGAAAACACAAAATAGTCACAAAAACTAAAATAATTTGCACACACAAAACCCAAAACAACATAAGAATCATAGAGATAGAACTATGATCCAAATCTTTGTCAAAACTGATTGGACAGGGAATTGGCACCCTAGACTGATGAGGTTGATTTTTGTTAAATTTAAAATCTAAAAATGAGATATAGTATCTGAGGATCCTAATTGAAGATGTTTAGGTCTGCCAATAGGAATACTTTTAGAAATGCACAAAATTTTAATTTTATATACATGCAGCCATAATGCCTGATTAAATATAAAAACAAATCAATCTAATTAAAATCAGACAATATAAATGAAAATAGTATAAAAATACCCTAGTTTTTTAAAAAAATCCAACAAAAACCCTAGTTTTTAACAAAAATCTATAAAATTCTCTAATTTTTAATCCAAATACATAAAAAACACTATTTTTAAGTGAAAATCCATTGCAAACATTCAATTTTCATCAAAATCCATTGCAAACATTCAAATCAAAATCCATGCTAAACTCAAATTTTCATAAAATATCTATCAAAAAACCCTATTTTGAAAAAAATCAACTAAAATTAAACAAATCTAATTGAAAATTTGATTAGAGCAAATAAAAAATCAAGAACCTAACCTGTTGTAGATGGATTTGAAATCGGATATCTGATTTGCACTTTCCACTGTGCGCCCGCCGCGGTTAAGCTGAATGAAAATGAGTTTTGGTCAGTTTCATTCGGCCCGAAATAAAAAATATATATATTTACAAAATCGGATATCCGATTTTTTCAAATCTAGGTTTTTGCTTTGCCTCGGTAGTCACCCGAGCCCCATAAAGTCAACTCGACATTTTCACGTTTTTGAGTTGTAGAAACACGTATTTTTTTCTCCATTGCCACTTTTTGGCATACTATGATCCTGCACATGCCCACATGCTATTTTTTAAGACGTTCACTTTATATAAGCATTACTCTATTCATTTACCTCACATTATATATGTGTTGGCTTCTATTCATTTTATCCAATATATATATATATATATTAATTGATATATATTTATAATGCATAACCATATTAATTAACTTATGTATATATGTATATATGTATTAACGTGTATTTATATACTAAAACCATTTAGTTGCTAGTCATAAACATATATATATATATCAAATATATTTATCTATATATATATTTCAAATATATTTATATATATATATATTGATACACAAGATTAGTATATTTTTTATTAATATTAACGAATTTACAAGTGTCTGCCATGCAGGGAAATTTTTTTCTCAAAAAACCATATATCCAGTCGACCAACATATTCACCTTCTATAAACCAGCGTCCAAAATAAATTAACTACCATGTCAACAGATTACCCATCCAGAAAATGGACTACAAAAAAGCCATTTTAATGGCTATATCGCTACTAGGGTTTCCAACAATACTGACAGAAAACCAACCCCAGACCCTACAGACTAAAAAAAATCTACCCAAAGTCCAAATTACATAAACTTGATTAATTTTGCAAAATCCTCAAATTTTGATTTCCACTCCACTTCGCCAACCGCCAGCAACCCAAATAATTTCTTAATAAATTCAACAGCTACCGCCACTAACATTTGGTGTCAAGCATCAAACCCAACCCATGCAGATCTAGGAGGAATGGAAAGATCTTCACCATCTCCTTTGTGCAAAACTGTTATAAATTGAAAGGCTTCAAACAACCCTTGCTTGCAATCACTACACTCAGAACCTCATCCACTCCTTCCACAAAATCCTCCCTAAACATTTTAACTAGCAACCCTTTTCGCTTTAGCCTTCAAAACTTTAATGTCCAGGAGAGATGCCAAGAAATGAGAGGAGATGTGCAAATTGTCCCTCTCATAATCCATGCACTCCAAATGGCTAGAACCTAGAACCATCTTCACAGTCGCCACCACCAATGGATCATTATTTAGTAGAATTCACTTTAATCTTTGATCAATGACCTCCCTAAATGATGCTTTCCTCATTGATGACCTCAAATAAATTGAAGTATCAGCCCCAAAATGAGCGAGGCCTGCCACCAAAACCTCAATTACAAATTTTCAACCCTTCGCCATTAGCAATCCTGCGTTGATTGCACCCAACATGAAAGAGAGAAAGTAGCCCGCATACACCACACCCACCTGCAAAGAAAAACGTTCACCAAAAATGATGCTAGCCTTCAATAAATAAAGAACACAGATCAAAATACCGTCGTCATCATCCACGAATGGTACACCGTCCAACGTGCAAGAAGTCCTTGCAAAAGGAAGAAATCTCTTCACCATTATATGCACTCATCACTACGTGTTGGAGAGGGAGCCATAACTGTCCTCAACTATGAGCCATATACCTTGAGAAAAGACAGACCACATTAAAACTTTCCAACATGATTGCCAATGCAACACTCCAAGCCCCATCTACCTACCACCGTGGCATCAAATGCCACCTCCCTTCACCAACTTGGAGGGGTGCCCGCCCTTCCACCCACTATTTATATATATTAATATATATACATATGCATGCATCTATTATCAAATATGTACACATATACATACATATTAATATATACAAATATAACATTATTTAATATTTAATAATAATAAGACATATATATTTTTATCAATAAGTATATATACTAAGTGTATATATACATGTATTTAATCGATTTCCCATGTATATGTCATATCTATATTGTTAGGAATTAGGTGTTGTACATCTTGCATAATGTTTATAACATAATATTTTTTAATTATGTGTGTGGTGCACCTATGGGACCTAGAAGTACGTGCATCACTAGGAGCTAATAGTCTTGGGGTCACTTTATGTTGTATGTAACATTGGGACATAAGATGAGTTGTAAAATGTATTTATTTAATATTGAGGAAAGTAATTTAAATAAAGTACCTAATATTAAATGCGGGGACATGGTTTTGTAATCTCATGGTTTTATTCACATGGTTTTATGTAATACCACTTGGTGGTTTTATGGGAGCTCACTTCTATAAAAGCAACCACAAGGGTAGTTGTTTAGGTTGGTCAAGTTGGCAAGTTAGCTCTTGTTAGCATTTGTGAGGGTTTGAAGCATGACATAAGATGTGTGATTACATGCTTATTCACATGGATTGCTTGTTAAGGGCTTAATGTTTCAAAGGTATTCGTGGAGGACTCTGAAGATGTATTGTAATGTTTATTTCTAAATAGTACATGAGTGATGGATGCTTTTGGAGGATAGGTTTTTCTCTCTTGAGGGATTTCTTAGGGTATATCTTGTGCCATATTTTTATGGGTATGTTGTCTATTCTCTTGCATGTGGATTCTGAATACTTATTTGCATATATTCTCTTTTGGGTTATGAGGAAATTTCCATTATGTGGCCAGAAGTTTCCTTTCATTTGGTATCAAAGCCATGGTTGTAGTTAGATAACCCTAGGTTGAGAAAATCTTGTTTGAGTTTGAATGTATGGCCTTGCATGAGAGAATAAAAGAAATGGAAAGATATGAGGGTTTTGTAGGGATTTTATTGCAGATCTGAGGGTTTTGGGTTCGTTGTTATGATGGGTTGTTTGCAAATTTGGGGTATGAAAAATGTTGGGTAAAAAGGGTTTCTTGGTTGTGCATTCAAATGAAGGTTTTGTGGGGAAAATATTGTAGATGGCCCCTTGAGACAAAATAGACCTCATGTTTGGATTCTGGTTGGCCAAGAGACAAAAATTGATATATAACTTGACCTATTTTGGCCAAGTTGAAAAAATGTAATTTTTTTTAGCCAATATGGTTGTATGGCTATCAATCATAGTCTATAGAGAAAATAAATATTAAAAAATAAATTCCCATCGGAAATTTTTTTTCTTGCAAATAAATGTTAAAATAAAAAAATTATATTCGACCAGAGAAAAGTTTTAATTAAAAAATTTAATTGCAGGGGGTCTGTAGACCCCTCATACCTTGCAGGTATGACACCCTACCAGGAATACTACCTTGGTAGGGTTGTCGGCCCATGGTGGTTGACGGTATCCACCAGTGGGGGTCTCTAGTCTCATGGGGACCGACCGGTAGGCCCCACAGGACTTTACATAAAAAAATTATTTTTTTTACATATTGCTCATAAATATTAAATGCCACTGAGATTTTTTATTAAAAACTTTTGAAATATAACATTTAACCCGAATTGACTCTAAATTTTTTGAACCTGATATGATGGAGCACTCGAGCGGGAAGAGTTTGGCGATGGGAGTTTGAAATCCTTTGGTGAAGATGCAGAGGATGGGGCAGAATCTAATGATGACAGTAGGGGGCTGGCAAAGGGTTTTTTTGTTGACCTTCATTTCTTGTTTGCTATGGCGCGGGAGGCTTTGGTGTTGGCTTCCTTTGTCTATAGCTACACTCTCAAGGCGTGTGTGGTGCAGTTTCTTTGGAGGTTGGAGTTTGGGATTGGCTTTGAGTTGTTGTACCTGTGGCATCGGTGTGTGCTTGTTGGGGATTTGGAAGCCTCTTTTCCTGAGCCTTTGGTTTGCTCTTTTGCGGCTGTGAGTGGCGGGTGTTGTTGCTACTCCTTGTCACAGGATGGGACTTGAGGTGGCTAGCTTGGTGGTTGATGAGTTTGAATCCTCTGGTTTTGCTTTGGGTAGGGGTTTTTCTTTTCCCCTACTATGTTTTGGAGCTGGTGCTCTTTGCTTTTGTTTCAGTGGTGCCCTTTTTGGGTTTTGTTGTCATTGGCTATGTAGGGGCCAGTATTTCTTGGGTTTGTTTTGACCTTTTTGGGGGCATCTTCAGATGCTGTTATTTTCTCTTTGGTTGTTGTGGTTAAGGGTTTTCTTTGGATCCCCCTCTGGTGTTTATTGATGCTAATTTCTGATGGGGAGCATCTTTCTCTCTATTTTTTGGCTTTGCCTTTAGCTCTAGTTTTTGTGGAAGATTTGATGCTTAGGGATGTGTCTTTCTTATTTCCTTCTCTACTGACACCTAAGGTCGCTGTGAGGGCTCGACCTACTAGAGTGGCTTCTTTTGGCTAGGTTCTATTGATGGAGTATTCTTTAGAGGTGAAGTTTTCTCTAATGGAGGTAGAGCCATCTCCTATTGAGGTGGGGATGTTTGTTGGTGGCCTAGTGAAAAGGTCTCTTCTCTCCTATTCATTCCTATTGAGGTGGAACTAGTTACCTTTGAGGTGCAGCTAGTATGAGCAGGGTGTGGGTTGCTTTGGTGGTTTGAGTTCTTGCATCTTCCTCTCCAATAGAGGGGGGCCCTATCCTATGGAAGTGGTGTATGGGATGGTTGTTTAGCTTAGATGGAGCTGCAAGAAGGATGTTGTGTTTTAGTCAGCTATGCTGTTGGGTTTAAGGTCCCTGCCAAAGCTTGATTGTAAAGGGTTCATGGTCCCTTCAAAACCTGTCTTGGGTTCATGGTCCCTATCAAAACATGGGTGTAAAGGGTTTAAAGTCCCTTCAAAACCTTTGGGTTCAAGGTCCTTGTAAAACTTGGTTATGTTTTGGGTTTAGGGTCCCTGCCAAAACCTTGTTCTGTTGGGTTAAAGGTCCCTCCAAAACCTTTGGGCAGCTAGTGTAGTATTGTTCTTTCTCATTGGTGGTGCTGCTGATTGTCTGTGAATACCTATCTAGCAACATTTTTTCTGGGTTTGGGTTTTAGGTCCCCTCAAAACTTGCTTGTAATGGGTTCCAGGTCCCCATTAGAACCTGGTTTGGGTATCAGGTCCCTGCAAAACCTGTTTATTGCTAATCAAAAACATTTAACCAAAATGGAATTTATTTTTAGGTTCGCCACTGCTCTGCCACTGGTGCAACATCCGGGGCGCCATTGCCACAAGTGGCTCTATTCGGGGGCCACCCTTATTTTCTCCTATTATCAAAATTGGGAAAAAAATTTAGGGGGTCATCCAGGGTGACCATTTTTTGTCTTCTTGGACTCGTTGGAAAGCTAATTCCATGCTCTACGCTATGGTATTAGTGGTTTTTCTAGATTTTTCTATTTTGACAATGATTTTTAATAGAAAATATGGACAAAGAAGATGCAAATAATTTGATTCAAAACAATGTGTGCTTCTTCTCTTCTTTTCATTCAATACATTTACATATATATATGATGTACATATCCTATATTATAGGAGACTACCTATAACAACTTGCTAAAGATACAAGTTGTTTTAACAACTATATATGTGCAGGATCATGATGGGCCAAAAAGTGGCAATATTATGGGTATTTGTAGGGTATGTGGCTGGCGACTTTTTTTTTATGATATTGCTATCAGGATTCAACTGTGTAGTTTTCGATCAAACTCATTGACCATGTTTCATGAGTAGTGGTTCACAAGAACCCATCTCTCATGATAATGAATGGTCCACTTAGCACTCATTGCATCTAGGTGATGCTCACAGAGGTGAACCACTACTCATGAAACATGGGTCAATGAGTTTGACTCGAAAACTACACGGTTGAATCTGATAGCAATACTAATTTGACACATTGTGGAAAATACCTCCTACTTATCGACTCTTTTTACCCAAAATTGATTAATAAAAGGGTTTTAGGGAGATTCTCAACTTTCCACAATATAAATTATGCTTTAATTTGAGATTTAATAAATAATTATTATTCATTTTCTATTAAATTACGACTAAAGTCCGATCGATAGGTTGATTGAAAAATATCTATAACTTTCAAACGGTATCACATTTTTGAATCCAAAACATGCATCACATTCTATGTTTCACATACTATAGGATTAAAAAAAGAAAAATTAAATTTCATGAAGTCTTGACCAAGTTAAGGTGGTCAGACATACAAGTTTTTATATTTTTAAAAGTTGTAATAAAAAATTCATAATTAATTATTTACTTGGAAAAAAATTATAAAAAAATATGCATCACATCTGGACATGAGTCCTCTACTTATATATAAAATCTTATAAAAAAATATTATCATTTTATTATGGTTAGGGTGGTCAGACAGACACCTACTTCTTATTTTTTCCCTGAAATTTAAGTACTACTGCATTGAAATTTCAAATTTTCACCAAATAGATTTTATTTATTTTTAAATAAACCTAGTAGTTTAGAAACTACATTCAATTTTCTACAGATTCTATTCTTACATATTTTTGAATAATATAGATAACTTATTCAAATTTTTATGTTAAGTTGCCTAACACTGATTTTTCTAAATTTTTTGCCACTTAAGGGCCTATTTTTTCCATGATGATCCTGCACATACCCAACTCATAATACACAAAAAAATAATCACAACCAAATAACAAATACTCTATGGGAATGATGTGATATTCCCAATACTCATAACCAACCTGCTAAACTATTATCTTATGCATCCTATGATGCAAAATTTCCAACACCTATGTAAACACTAATTCCCAACACCCCGCACCCCCTCCCGCCCACCTGCCCCCCTTGCGCCCCACCTCCCTTAGTGTGAACATGGGGTGAAAGTACATCACAATACTTAATAACCAAACACAATAGCTTACCAAACAATATAAGATAAGAGTAGGGACATACACATCTACTCATGTCAAGCAATAGTGGAACTAGCCTCACTATACTTAGTACTTCCATCCAAGGATAGGGACAAACACTTCTACCCATAGAACTGAGGATAGGGACTAACACATCTACCCAAGGTATTACATCAAGTTTGGATAGGGACAAACACATATATCCAACATCAAGGTTATGAACAGGGACACACACATCTGCTCACAACAATTACAGTTGGAGACAAACACATCTAATCATAATCACCAACTCATGTGACTGGGGACAAAAAATTCCATTCACTTCACTACCTTGTGAATGGGGACAAACAAATCCATTCACATACAACCAAGAAATGTGATTGGGGACATACACATCCAACCAAAAAATAAAAGCTTGAACACCAAGCCCTCATTGTCACGTATGCAGCCACCACTATAGACCATTGCCACTTTGATCACAAATGATATGAGATAGTTTCCGCTACCACCTAGAAACCGATCTTGGCTTTAGTCATTTTGGCACAAATAATTTTGTCACTAAAGCAATTTTGCGGCCTCGTCGCTAGTGATTGACGAGAGGTCACTGAGTATCCTCCAGCCTTTGGTGCCTCCATCCTCCAGTAGATTTCCTACTTAGAAAATCTGACTTTGAGGATTAGTTTTAAAAATGCCCCCCTCAACATGGATGTCGAGTACAAGCGAGAATGCATCCAATTACAATTGAGGCAATTTTTTTTTTTTTTTTAAATTTTTGACACTTTTACATTTTGACACTTGTAGTTTTAATAACATAACAATTAATGACTAGTGAAAATGGACCCTACCTACTATAAAGGAACAACTCGATATATATATATATAATTTTGATGAAATGTAAGCTCCATGAAAACACTCCTTAAGTGGTAGGAAAACCCATAGATGGTCATGGTTATAAAGAGATATCTCAAGATTGATGGTGTTCTTGCAAAAAAAATCAACCCTCTCTTTCAAAAATGCCATTTAATGGATTCACCAATGACTTGTTATGGACCTCCACTTTGATTATCAATAGTTGTAGCCAAAAATAGGATTAGAGGAACTTCAAATTATGAAAGTGGTCAGCTTGGAATTCTTAACACAACAATCTTTAAAATCAAACGGGCCAACCATTGACATGGTCCACTTCTAAAATTAATCGGCCTCTTTACGACAAGAGGCGGCCTGCAACCTAGAAGAAGATTTCACTAAATATTTCAACCACATTCCTTCTAAATTAGAGCAGCTAGCAAAAGACAAAATATGCAACGCAACTAAAACTAATTCACAACCCCCACGACTCCCTAATTTTAATGATGAATGTTGCAATGAATAACAAAATTCCTGAGCCCAACTCGTAGCCTTTCTGAAATAGCTCATCCAAACATATCACAATGATAGCATGTCCATCTATACGAGGCTACCATTGCAATATTCAAAAAATTCAATGATCAAATGAAGAATCCACTGGCTAAAAGCATGAATTAGACTCCATAAAATAAACATAATGAATTTTTAAACCAATCATCATAGTATTATTCTGCGAACCAAAGCAAAATACTTGGTCGAGACAGTGAAGGGATCATTTGAAATCACTAGACCAATCTCTGAGCGAAAGGAACAATGAAAAAACACTACCAAATGTATGTGTCGAGCCCACTGTAAAATATGGAATTGAAAAATAAGAAACATCCCTTCCAAAAAACAATCGGTCGATGAAGTAATACTCCAACACGATCGAGGCAGTCAAGTAATCTGATGCCTGCAACTTAGATTAGGCCTCCAAGCTGGTATTGCAAATTCCAACCAAAACAAATCCTCCGCCCGTATACAGATACCACACGCTACTAAGATAGATGAATCTTAACAGACATCTCTGGAAGTAGTCACTGGGAGTCAACCTCAGAGCACCATTATAATCTCACTAACAATTTACACAGACCATACAAATACTGTGGCTATGATGAAGGCTCCAATGCCGCCAATTTAACCACACGGATCAGAATCTGGAAAGCTTTGTAACAAAAGACCATATAGGGGGATAAACCACGATCTCACGGGAGGATAAAGAAAGACTCCAACACACACCGAAAGATCACGTACTTGGTCTCAACTACCCGCAGATAAAGCAGAGGCATGATCTGTATTAGCTAACAAAAATGTATGGGCCAAAACCATGTCATAAATCCAATTCCCATGAATACGCACTGCAGTCATAGAAAATACCATATTAGAAAATACGGACATAGAAGCTGCAAGTAATTTGATTCAAAACAATGTGTGCTTCTTCTCTCCTCTTCATTCAATACATTTACACATATATAGGATGTGCATATCCTATATTATAGGAAGCTACTTATAACAACTTGCTAAAGATACGAGTTGTTTTAATAACTCAACACACACAAAAAAAAATCACAACCAAATAACAAATACTCTACGGGAATGATGTGATATTCCCAACACTCATAACCAGCCTATTAAACTATTATCTTATGCAATCTATGATGCAAAATTTCCAACACCTATGTGAACACTAATTTCCAACAATTTTCTTGCTAGAAGTTAGAAGTTTGTGGTGGTGTATCTTCTTGGTATGAGGATCATGGTTTTACTTTTCATTTTGGGAGCTCATGTTGCATTTGAGTTCATTGATTGTGTTAAGGCCTTTGGTTGATCTTCATGAGGAGATTGTTAAATCATGATATCATGGATAGCTTGGTTACACTTTTTAGTGGGAGATTTTGATAGTGATGGATTGGCAGTGTTGGATATATTCTTGATGGTTTGGGAGTGTTGTGTCTTCTTGGTTTGGAGATTGTGGTTTGTACTCATCCCTTTGGGAGATCATGGTGTTGAGTTCCTTGATTACATTGGGTCCATGGAGGATCTTCATTTGGAGGATGGTTATCATGATGCCATGTAGAGCTTGGTATCATGGTTCAATGGGAGTTGTTGGCAGTGATGCGGATTCATCATTTGATGGTGAATGATCTTTTGTAGTTTTTGTTGGTGTCAAGGATGGACTCTTGGATTCTACTTCTATGCAGTGAGGGTTCATTGGAATCTTTGGTTTCATTGACAAGGGATGGTTATTTTCATGTGGTTTGGATATGTTGACATCTTGTTTGCCATGCAAGGCTTCTTTAGTCTTTGGTTGAGGTGTCATGCTTTGTTATTTTATATGTGATCCATGTTTTGATAGGATGGTTATGTTATTATGTCACAATGTACTCTTGATTGCACATTAGAGTGTTGGCATGATACATGTGCATGATATGTTCTTTGAATCATATGATATTCTTTTGAGGAGGTGTTAGATCATGATTTAATGTGTATGTTCTTGGTTCCATGGTTGGGATATGACTTTGATCTTGTGTGGTTCTCTTTGTATTGAATACTTGATCATCTGTTTGATTACTTCATGATGATGCTATGTTGCATTTGGATTTTGGCATGGATTGGTTGGTTATAGGTGCTCATGGATACTTGGAGACTTAGGTGAGGCTAGAGTTCTCTTGTGATTAGAGACATATTGTTGATATGGTTACTCTCGATGAGATTTCAGCAGGAAGTTTGAGGAGCCTACACCTTGGTTGGAGGTGAGTTCAACATGGACCTCTGAGGAGAGTGTTCTTGGATGAGTCGTGACGACTTGGATATCTTGGATGAGCATTCTCATTCCCCACTCTTGGTATAGTTGGAAGTTCACTTGAGAGGTATTGCCCATTGTTTCTTTTAGGTGCATTATGTTTATGCTTTACCTTTTCATGCATATGGATCTTGAGCTATGGATATATATATGGTTTTGGAGGGTTCATTTGAGGAGCGTTGGCATGTTTATTTCCTTATGCATTGTAATATTATTCATTGATATTGAGTGTAGGATATGTTACTGGGCTTATTTCCTTGATTGGGAATGGATTTAGTTTGATTTTTTTTGGCTTGAGAAGCTTACATCCATGTTAGTTACATGGTACATATGTTATGTTTGATTTCGGTGATTGAAAGGTTGGGTGTTGTTATGGATTTTCTTTTGGGGTCTTGCGGAGGAGATCATACTTGACACAGTTAGCAGTTAGAGGTATATGTGGGTGAAAT
Source organism: Sequoia sempervirens (assembly GCA_007258455.2). Taxonomy (NCBI): domain Eukaryota; kingdom Viridiplantae; phylum Streptophyta; class Pinopsida; order Cupressales; family Cupressaceae; genus Sequoia; species Sequoia sempervirens. The sequence goes on from VDFB02141888.1 coordinate 13,953, forward strand.
CACAGTACTGTACGTCTCACTTTTTGCCCAAGATGGGCATTCACATCAATATTTTTAACTAAATCTTCATCTTCTAAAACCTATAGTAGCTAAACTGTTAAGAATTTGAAGATGATGCAAACTACTAATTTGTGGAAATTTGCACATTTATATTTTATATATATATATTTTAAAAAATTCCAAAATAAATCAAGAATATTTCAACATCTCCTTTAATAACTAGTTTTAAATAGAAAACAACATTTTCAGAAAGTAACGTTTGTGTCGTACAACATAACTTTTTTTTTATATAAAGGATAAAATTCTAATTTTTGAAATATAGATTCTCAACATCAATATCTAGGGAAAATATATTTTTCCATAATTTTTTAATTAATTTTTGAAGTCAGTGTGACGATAATTTGGACATACATGTGTGTCGTACAACCTAACTTGTGTATATATCAAAATCCATTTTTTCTATTTTTGGTGAAACAAGGACATCAATACCTAGAGAAAGGGTATTTTTTTATTCTTTTTTACAATGGTTTACTATTTTCCACCTTTGCAAAATGAAGTGCTTGATGTTCGAAGAAAAAAATATGTCCAGTAAAAATTGAAAATTAAATAGATGATAAAATGAAAACATATCAAAATTGTACTTGTTGGAAAGCTTGTTTCAAGGTTACAATCTTGTAAAATATAATTTATAAATGAGATTATTTAATCCCTCAAAAGGTAAAGAAAAAACATTTTTTCTCAGCATTTTGATAGGTGCGAAGGAGACTCCATTGTGGTATGATTTAATACTAGAGGGGTTCTATCCAAGAGGGTTTGATCTAAGAGGGTATTATCTATCTTCTCTTCAATTAAAAACCTTTAGATGGAACCTATCAAGGCTTAAATCAATATTTTTTTCTTAAAAAAGTGATTTTAGGAAAAAATCAACATGTCCCAAAAGTGAGACACACTATTGTGGCAACACCCATGTAGAAGGATTTTCTACAAGTGTATGATTGTTTCTCTCTTTGGTCTTAGTTATCTTCCTGAATGATTGAATTCACATTACATTGGTTTTGAGGTTTGGTTGGAGCTATTGTGATCACTAGCTTGTGGTCATATTTTTTCAATTATGTTCTTGGGTGATGACATGGAGGTTCCTTTATCTCTTTCTTTTATTGGGTGTGGAGAACTTGGGAGAGCTATGGAGACTTGTGGTGAGAGTTGTTCTTAACAGGTTATTGGTTTACACATTTTTCATATCATTGTGGATGATTCTTTGGTACTACATGATGTTGTTTACACCTTCTATGTGATTCTATTGGTAGACTCAAATGCCTTGATCATTTTCAGATTTGCATTACCCATGCAATGGGAGCTCTTGGATTTTTATGTCATTTGTTGATAGGTTTTCACATGGAGTTTATGATTACGGTTTATGGGTGTATATGTTGATGGCATGAGTTTATTATGTTTTTTATACCTTGGAGGTATGGATAGTTATATGTGTTGGCACTTGTTGTGGGTGTTATTTCAACTATGATTAGTGTATATTGACAACTATTGGTGCATATTGATATATTTGGATTGAATGTTTGTGTTTGGGATATCAGTTGAGGAAGGACTTATGCTTCGTTGTGATAGATTGTGTGGCTTCTCTTTGGATGGCTTCTTATCTTTGTGTGTAGGAATGATGGAGGATGAGAGTATTCATGCTTGGTATGGTGGTCACTTTTTTTCTTGTTACAAGTATCTTAATGGAGCACATGGAGCATTTTGGCTCCTTGATGGTATATGTGGCTACATGGATTGTTCACTTGATTTATGTTTTGAGGTTACTTGTTCCCATTATGTAATGTATACAACAAGTGGGAGAATGTTTGGAATTAGGTGTTTTACACCTTGCATAATGTTTATAATGTAACATTTAATTATTATGTGTGTGGTGCACCCAAGGGACTTAGAAGTATGTGCATCACTAGGAGTTGATATTCGTGGGGCCACTTTATGTTGTATGTAACATAGGGGCATAAGATGAGTTACAAAATGCATTTATTTAATATTTGGGAAAGTAATTTAAATAAAGTACTCAATATTAAATGTGGGAACATGGTTTTGCAATCTCATGGTTTTATGTAATACCACTTGTTGGTTTTTTGGGAGCTTGCTTCTATAAAAGCAACCACAAGGGTAGTTGTTTAGGTTGGTCAAGTTGGTAGGTTAGCTCTTGTTAGCATTTGTGAGGGTTTGAAGTATGGCATGGGATGTGTGGTTACATGCTTGTTCACATGGATTGCTTGTTGAGGGCTTAATGTTTCAAAGGTGTCCATGGAGGACTTTGAAGATGTATTGTAATGTTTATTGCTGAATAATATATGAATAATGGATGCTTTTGGAGGTTGGGTTTTTCCCTCTTGAGGGTTTTCCTAGGGTATATCTTGTGTCATCTTTTCATGGGTATGTTGTCTATTCTATTGCATGTGTATTTTGAATACTTATTTAAATATATTTCTATTTTGGGTTATGAGGAAATTGTCATTATGTGGTTGTAAGTTTTCTTTCACTTAAAGCATATACGTAAGTATTTCCACCAACTTGGGTCCATACACGTATATGCTCATACACACGAGTTATCAAATATATATACATATATACATTTATTGTATATATGTATTGATTATCATATATTGAAAAAATGCATAAAGAACATTTACCCAAAATAGAGACTTAGGTACTATGATTCAAACCAAGGAAATAGTCATAGAAACAACCAAAGGAATAAAGACTAATAAAAAAAAATTCCAATTATCCCAAAACTATGATCAATGGTTTACTTACCAATTCCTAAACTAATTTGACTCAACTTGACCAAAATAGGGTGTGAGTGTGTGATAGCTCAAATAGGCACATTAGGTGTTACCACAACAAGCTCCTCTCTTGAGTGATACTCCCCCTCTCTTCTAGAGGGCTCGATTCTTTTCCTGCATCCAACTTAGTGCATCACAAAAGAAGTTAGCTGATAACATTTCATTCATATGCATCATATGTTTTCATCTTCAAAGCATTTAAAGTATCCACATCGTATTATACATTCATTCATCATAATTTCCATCAAGATATACAAAACATAATCATGTATTAAAACATTTTAACTTATCAAAGTAACAGTAAATAGGTAATAACACAATGGGGTGTAACATAATTTTGTTTATTATGGATTTTACTAGTTGGACAAGTAAGCAACAAACTACTACAAAGGCTAAGTACATGGAAACTAATCATGCCCATATGGAGGTTGCATAGATTAATATATTATGTTAAAATTAGAGGCCAATTCAAGGAGCTACCATATTTCTTTATGTCTTATAATTTTGTTTATCCAATAAAAAACTCGACCTTTCATGCGAGGAAAAAATATATAGATGTCCAATACCATTTTTTTTTTGTGAAATGGTAGAGGATGGTGTACTAAAGTAAAGGTAATTGAATAAAATTCCTACACTAATCTTGAGAGGATAGGTGTTAGTTTTTTTAAAAAATAATCTAAAATATTATAGAAGTGTACAAACATACATACATACATACATATATATATATAAATGAAAACATAAACCATTGCAAAAGATCGAGGTATTATTCAATCAACAAGATGATTACAACACACTTTTATAACAATATTTTATAGGAATATCACCAACATACAACTCTAGAGAGTAATTTTGACAATATTTTAGTGCTCAATTCCATACAATGTAATAATATAATTTTAAGTACCCAATTTATAAGTAAATGGGTAAACTGGATATCGTAAATGTTTTTTGCAAATTGTGTGTTGAATCCACTAAAGGTATGGAACCTAATTCTGACCCAAAATTCCCATGCCAACCTTGAGATTTTCACATATAGGCTAAAAATAGAAAATAAATATCGCCTACCATGCTACCATAATTTGTCATAAATATCCACCTAACATGGGCACCCCGTTTGTAACTCCATGGTCCAAAAATAGTGCTACAACACAAGTGTGCACACCTATCATATTACTAGTCAAGATTCCAAAGTAACACCCCTCTTACAATCTCTTACAAATTATAAGAATCTATCAAAATATTGTCATAGGATCCCACACAATTAGGGCATCCCAAATCTAATTAAGATAAAAAAATTAAATATACCTCTCACAATGTCATACACAATATTGATATATGGAAAATGATGCAATCTACAAGTTCTATGCTCATTGTATGTGAGGATAATTTAAATAAAATAAAATATGAAATAAATAATAAATAATTAATATCAAATGTTAAAAATTTGTAAAGGTTTTTTACTAAACAAATTGCACTATAACTATCAATAGCTCATTAATTCAACCAAACATCTAAACACAATATTTTCAACCAAATGAATTATTTAAAGGCAAAGTAGCTATCATATACTCAACCTTAGGAGTGGACAAAGTGATCACAACCTACCACTTTCTCATCATCACTAAATAAAATAAACAAATACATTTAATTATCAATATCTCTAGCCTAATATGGGTCCACATAACCATGAATATCCTAAGAATTCATACCTTCTATCATACTACCATGGTAACACAAGGAATACTGCAATGTACTCAAAAATTTGAAGACTCTTTTAAATGAATCCCACTAAATCTGCCCAATATTAGATATAGAACTCCTATTACTTGGGAAATTTTTGGTCTAGTACAAACAATAACATACATAATACTTCCATCTACACTTTGATTTAAGATACCTTGCTCATGTCTACCATCTCTAAAGAATAAGTAAGAAATAGTGTAATAGATAATTTACTTCCCAAATTAATAGGAACACACAATGGTCTAGAATCATGCATGTTAAACCTCTACAAAATAGAATTCACACACTTATTGTGCCCAAGCCATAGCTTTTTGTTTGTTCCATCTCTCTTTATCTCCATACCAAGAATTTGTTTTTCCATAGCCAAATCTTTCATGTCAAACCTTGTTGCAACCTAATATTTTAGTGCATAAATAAAATATTTCCCTTTCTAATAAATAATATATCATCAATATAAAGTACAATAATTAGGAAATGATCACCATGAAATTAATAGTAAAAATACTTATCTAAATTGGACTATTTAGATCCAAAAGTCAAAATATAAGTATCAAATTTTTATTACCATGTCCTAGGAGATTACTTAAGGCCATGGATAAATTTCTTTAATTTACATACCAAATGTTCTTTACCTTGTACTAGAAAATGCTCAAGCTATGACATGTAAATTTCTTCCTCCAACTCACCATGAAGGAAAATAGTTTTCATACTCATTTTTTCAATTTATAAATCATAAGTTACTATAATTGAAAGAAAAAAATCAAATGGATAAAAATTTAACATGAGAAAATATCTCACTTTAATCAACCCCCTCAACTTGGAAGTAACTTTTCACAACCAATCATGCTTTATAATTTTCAACTTTACCATCAAAATCAATTTTCTTCTTGAATACCCATTTAGAACCAAGTTTGTATACTTTAAGAAAAAGTTACCAAGTATCGTTCTTCTTAGGTGCTACCATATCTTCATCCATGGATACTTTCCAGGACTTTGCATCATATGTAGCTAAAACCTCTTGCATAGTTTTATGTTCATCGATGTTAATATTTAAAATAAAAATTCATCTTCAATCACTAGGGGAATACCTTTCCAATGGTTGTCTTCACCAAGTTGACCTTTGTACAAGTTGAGGTGGAGATTCTACCTCCCCTTTTGAATAATTTGAGCTTGAAGAGCTCTCCTCAACTTTAGGTCTCTTTTGGGCTCTTGATTCAACTTTCTCTAACTTAGGAGGAAATTGAACATCTTTATTTTCAAGAATTTCTTGTTGAAATACGACAAAAGAATGCTTAATCTCTTTGAAAATAAACTTTTTTCTATATAAAATTTTCCTTGCAATAGGATCTCAAAGCTTGTATCCTTTCAAACCATAGATATAACCAATGAAAATATATTTATGATGCGAGGAGTATCTAGTGGTGTGAGGGAATCTGCATCACCAAAAACGTTTTTCCATTTATGTTTCCTTTTGTTTTCTTTTTGTAGATGTTTTTGCATTTCTGGATACCCTTTTCGTCAAATAAGAGTTCCAACTTTCAGAACTTTTTTCTTTTTCTACTCAACTGCTATTTTTAGCAGGTGTGAATTGAAGGCGTGGGAAGACAAAAATTTATGGGAAGGTTCATGATGGAAAAATAAGCACTTTGGCGAAAAGAATCGGTAAGATCATTCATGTTTTGAAAAGTTATTCAAGTCAGGTTTACGCTTTTTGCCTGAAAAACCTTTGAATCCAGGTTTGAGGCACTAAATGGTCCTATATAGGCCCATAAATCATCAAAACAGGAGAACAAGTTCTTAGCATTTTCACTCGAGAACTTTCCAGCGGTGCAAGCGGTTTGAAAGCGAGTCGGATCAAAAGTTATGGTTTTGAAGTTGGTGATTTTTGGAAAATTGCCAATTTTTGAATTAGGACTCAATGTTTGAATTTCAAATTGTAATTTTTGGTGCCAACCGCCAAAAAATCTTATCTCGAATGTTTTTTTTTGGCTCCAAACCAAAAAGCTATTTATGGGCTAGTTTCTAATTTTTGGATAGCTTTTTGGGAAAGAGAGAGCATGTTGTGAAGGGAATTTGGTTTTTCTGAAATTTCTTTAATTTTCTGTAGCTTGCATGTATCATAGAGCTCGAGGATTTGAATCCTCTGCATGTAAGAGTTCCATATTTTTTAATGAAATATTATTCTCTATATGTGGTATTGTTCTATGTCTCGGGTTTGCTCCTAGATCAATTTGACAAACGTGTTCTCTAATTTAGTAGTCTTCTCCCTTGGCACATGTGCATATGCCTCGCAACAAAAACATGAGGATGCCTTAGTGTAGACTTTTTATTTACCACACCTTCATATGAGTTATATCAACAAGAGTTGATATAGGAGTCCTATTGATCAAGTAGTATGTAGTGGCTACAACCTTGACCCAAAAACTTTGTTCCAAACCAACTTCACTTAGCATACTCCTAGCCTTCTCTAGCATGCCATATGTATATGTTCTACAACTCCATTCTATTGTGGAGAATGTGAAATTATCTTTGGCTTTTGAATACAAAAATCTTGGTAGAAGTTATTGAAATATATTAAATAATATTTACCACCACTATCAATCCTTAACACTTATTTTTCTACTAGTATGAGTTTCTACCATAGCTTTTAAGTCTTTCAAATGAGTAAAAACATATGGATTTTCTTTTGAGAAAATAAACCTATGTCCTTCTACTATAATCATCAATGAATGCAACATAATAAATATATTTTTAAACCAATGAAGAATCAAAAAGACAAAATGCATCTAAATAAATAAGATTCAATAGCCCAAAATACTTATGACAACTCATAAAATTGAACAAGATTTTTTTAATATATACAATGTTTGTAAAAATCTAACTAAAAATTATAATCAAATAAATCTTCAACATTTTTTTGTGCTTTAAGATCCATAGAACCTTCCCTCTTATGTGGCCTAATCTCTAGTGTCATAACATTTTCTTTTCTAATGGTAAGTTAGCTTTGTAGAAAGAGTACCCTTAGGTACCTAGAAAGTATGATCATCTGGTAAAGAAGATACCACTCCTTTATCCAATGATTGAGATGAAGACATGGTTTTAATAGTACTATTGCACTAAACCACGCATGCATCAAGCTAAAATAACATGCCAGAATGACACCTCTAGCAATTGCCATAGCACATTTAACTATCTTGCATCTTGATTTAGAAAAGATAACCTACACATCCACATCATCATGCTAAATTAAGAATATACAAAACACCACTTATTACCTTAACTCTATCATTGAGAAATTTAATATTGACTCTACCATGGCCAAATATTTTAAAATGAGAAGTCACCCAAGTACACCCTACCTCCATCAAATTTCTTATATTTTTAAAACCTATCTTTATTAGAAGTCATATGCAAAAATACACCTAGATCAATTAACCATGCATTATCACTTGCACAAGTTTTAAAAGCTGCAATGAGTGCATCATCATCTTCCTTTTTAGATATAGAATTAGATTCAACCTTCTTTTTCTTCCTTTTCTTCTTCTCTTCTTTACATTCTTTTCAGAAGTGTCTAGGTTTCTTGTAATTCTAGCATATCACTTTTGATAAGATCCACACATATAATAATTGTAATAATCCATTGTGTAAGGTAACTCTCACACAACACAAGAGATGTTTGTGGGTCAAAATGCCCTAATATTCAATATATGAAAAAATATAATAAACCTTTAAGGTAGGTGTATAACATTGTAAAATACTTCTTATGGAAGAAGTCACTCCATGTGATATCTCTAAGAGATCGAAACACAATGTCTTACTCAACACATACCCTTACAATGATAATCACCTCTTTATATAGACCTCCTCTTAATAACATAATGAAGGGATAATTCCAATTAAGGCCTTATGAAGCATGAACTTGTTCCTTCTTACTCTTTGAATATATCTTATGTTAATGCATTCACAAGGGGATGGCTTAGATTGTATATTGCTATGGTTACTTGGGGTCCATGTATTCTTAAATATCATTTTGTCAACATTTTCTACTAGTTTTCTTTAGTCTTTCTTGGTAGTGAGGAATTCAGCTGGAAATTCTTCCCTAACAAATTTGAATAACATTTAAAGACCTGAAAATGATATTGTGTTTCATATTTATGATACTTAAGTTAATCTCATATTCTGACCTTTTTTACTTCCAAGAATTTAGAGACCTAAGACATGATGATGTTTTTCCGATCTTCGTGGGATATTATAGGTTGGTAGTGATAATGGACTTGTGAGAGTATTGAACTGCTATATATTGCTTATTTCTTTTGGATATTGAATATTGAAAATAATCTTTTGGTATACATTGCTTACTGGCTATTTCCTTTTAGGCAATGAAGTGGCCAACTAATAAACTACCATACTCACTGTAATTCTAAAATAGTATGGGTACAAATTTTGCATGGAAGACGCTCAACAGAAAGCTATTAATATGAAATTAGAAATTTACATAGATGAGAAAAAGCTGAGGAGAAAAGCATGATGATTATATTGATAAATATAAAGTTGATAGAAGTCTATGTAAATGGGAAAAGCTGAGAGACATGTTTCTTGTAAGTCTTTTAGTGATAATTTTTTATGTTCATAGTTTAAAATGCATTATTTCAGATGTTTGAGAGCTTAATATATGAATACAAAAAATGAATAATTCCATGACACACTTATCATTGTAGATTCTACACAAATGCTCGTTCCTGTGAGAGTTGGTAACATTAGAAAAATAGGGAGGCTCTTTATTGACTCTAGTGGAAAGTTTTTCAACAAAGAAAATTACTTTTAGCTGGTTCAAAATTCCATGATAAAAGATGGTCACTGTGCGGACTTGGGCCTGATTCTGTTCTCACCTGAACATTCAATCAAATGGATCCATGGATTCAAAATACATCTTAACCATTTACTTCTTTTACCTGGGACAAGTTGGGTTTCAATTCTTTTCCTTGATTTGACTTGCTCTAAGTGTTTTAAGCGTTGTTGCCCTCAGAGTTGAGACCTTCTCAAGAGCTATTCTATGTTTTTGGTGTCTCTGTTCAGTGAGTCTATGGGCTCAACCTTCAACTTTGATCGACTCAGGTTCACATTTCCATTTGAAGTTTTTGATCAAACTTTTACCTTTAATTCCAATTTTCAACAGAAAACAATTCCTTTTAATGGTGCTCTCTTCCACCATGACACTATGACCCAACATACCATCCTTTGGCACTTTCATTTGGTCCTGTTATAGAATGAGTCAGCCAGGTTCTTTTGAATAGAGGTTTTCAACTTGATCACTTGAATTTGCTTACCAGATTATGAATTTATAATTTTATATGTCTCTGTGTGTCTTGAAGTCAGCTCCTCACTGAATGAAGAATTCATAATCAAGTATGTCCAAATAAAAATGTATATCCACAAAATCATGTACAAATATGCAATCAGCTGTGTGTGCATGCTCCTTAAGAAGTTTTAACTTTTAATTTATGTTTGCATTCAAAATTAAGGGGCTTGTGCATCTGCTCAACATTGAAAATGATAAATGTGAAGGGTCCATGGTAACTGAAAAATATTAGCAAAAGAAAATGGAATGAGCCAAGAAGGCTTTGCAATGATTATCTAAGAACCTAGCAATAACGTTATTGTTCCAAATGCATGTCTGAACAAGCCCTGCAACCTGTTTTATAGTAACTGGTAAATATCCTGAACTTGTTGCAGAAATATTCACCAATCTATGCCGATATTTCTGTCAAGGAAGAGGCGATTAATGTATTCTATAACTGGATTTGATGATATAATAAATCTATGCATTTGAGCTCGAGCAGATTCCTCTGTAAACAAGAAAAGATCATATCATTAATACAGTGCAACTGCGAAATGATGCATAGTACAACTGTGAAATGATGCATAATGAAAAGTTCCTTCACTATTAAGTTCATATTGGCAACAAATAATACAACAGTAGGTTAAGGAGTCAACACCCTTAGAAAATGATACGTTGGTGAATAAGATCCAATATAGTAGACAAGCTTTCTAGTGCCGTTAACATTGAAATGATTGGAATGCCATGTTAAATGGTGTTTGTATCTGAAATTTTGCCATACAATCACTGATCATAGTCGGCCTTCTCTGATATTTTCCTGCCTCTCTGAGATTTACCTTCTTACAGAATGTCATCATTCATTGAGTTCACCTTAAGACAATATTGATTATCAATGTAAATTTTTGACTTTAAAAATCACCTGCATTTGTTTAATTGCTGTCTTGCTATGTATCATTGTTGGATCTAGTAACTATTAGATAAAATACCCAGCTATTAGATGTTCTTTATAGCTAGATAATAACTGGCTTAATGTCATTTGCTCCCACTATGAAGTTAATCAATTTTAACATGAAAAGATACGTATGCTCTTGTGAGAGTTTCCTTGTTTGTTGAGAAATGGTGAAATAACTACTTCACTACCCATGAGAATGACATTACACATAAATGGTTTTGTGTAAGCCTTGAAATAAACCTGTTAACTTGTTCAAAATGATGAGTATATCAAATATTTCCAACTTCATCAAGGTTATAACCAGTCCATTCAACAATATATTGATATATTCCATAGTTTGAGTTTTGAATTGCAAGTTGAACAATTCTAAACAATTTTTTTTGAAGTAGAGGTCAGTCTTGAGACCCTATATCCAAGGTGATGTGGACCGCCTCCATATTTCCTCATTAGGAGAATCCTATAAGTATGCTTTCAAAATTAAACTTAAAGCTAAGCACATGTCTAAGAATGAAGATTCCAAGTCCCTTAAGTTGCACAATAAGAATTCTAAGTCTAAGCCAAACAAAATTCAAAGCAATTAAAAGAGATCTTTGATATTCACTAAGGATTATGCCATATGGACGACAATGGAAGCAATTGAAGATTGGAAAGTGGTGCATAGTACACAATTCCAATGGACACTTGACTAAAGAATTTTGGTGCTCAGGAATTTTTTCTTTCATAGATTGAAGCACACAATTCTACCAAAACAGCACAAGAGAAATGTAAATAGATCATGGACTGTGAGTTGAGTGCCATTGTAGCAACTGCCAATATTTCATCATCTTGCTTTTCAAATCCAAATAAGCAAAATGAATGTTCCATTGTCAAATGTGGTTCAATGAACAACCTTTATACTTCATTTTTGAGAATGATAGCCAAAAGAGTTTAATTTCCCTAAAAGTATTTGGAAGATTGAACCCATAGATGATGGTTCAGTCACAACCATACACAATTGGATGGTTTATCTTGAGTTTTAAGAAGTACATCACTCATCAATATCACTTGTTCTACAAAGTCAAGCCTTTTCAAGATAGATTATTTTTGTTTACATGTAGTGCCATAACAAGTATGCAAGGATTTGCTTGGAAACCACATCTTTTAAGTACCATGTACTATATAAAGCAAATCGTTGAAATGTTATCAGAAAAGTTTACAAACATCTATCAAGCATTGCATTGTAGTAAGACTAATGTTGATTAGTACATGCAAGAAGAAATCTTGTAACATTTTGGACACTTGTGTCTACTACACATGGTAGAGTCCCAAAAGCTGATATGGGAGTTTCATTTTAGCAAGATTGCAGGTCATTTTGGAGTTGAAAGACACTTGTAATATTGGAATAATATTTTTCATTGGTGACATCTCAAATATGATATGAAATACGTGAAATCATGTGCCACTTGTGCCATATCCAAGCCAACTAATAGGGAATAAGGAATGTAAACTCTGCCAATACTGAACAATCCTTGGGATTTAGTAGTCATGAATTTCCTTTCAGATTTACATATACGGAGTAATGATTATGTCCATTTGGTAGTTGATATATTTTCAGAGATTGCAATACTCATGCCCTGTGAAAAGATTGTTTCAAGGTTTCAGCCCTAGAAACAACTCACTTGTATTTTCAGAATGTATATGTTCACTTTGGATTATCAACTATGATCAAAACACAAGATTCTTGAGCCATTTTGGAAAGAACTTTGTCGTTGATGGACACAAAGTAGACAAAATCTATTGTGTCCATTCTTAGACTGTTTGTATACAAAAGCAGTAAATAGAATGATCATTAACCTAATTCAAATATACAATTCTAGGAAACATCGCATATGGAATGAAACCTTGAAATCCTATCTTTCATTTAGCATAGCTACAATAGAACTTTGCGAATCTCTACACGTAGAACTCTTTTGGTTTGATGTAGCTTCTCCTATGTCGCCATATACAACAACTCCAGTTCAAAAGGAAGTTGATAAAACTGTCAAATTTGTTGAGCACATTCAAAATTTTCATCAATGGAAGCAATCCATCCAATGAAAGTTTAATATCAAAATATAAGTAGCATCATAATTAGACTCGAGCAACATGAACCTTTTAGGTTAGTGAGAGTATGACTTCATTTGCAAAATAAAGACTCGCAATACTTTATCTCAAGGCCTAGCCTCTTATATATGGCCCACAGATTATTATAAAGAAACTTGGGGCTAACACTTTCAAGTTGAATCTTCCAACTTATCTTGGTCGACATCCAATTTTCAGTACAAAACCATTGCACCATTTACTTTTCACCTTTGTTGGACACACTAGATTTTGCAAAATGACTTTAACCAGTAGAAATCAATCCTATTCCTGATTTCAACACTCTAGCATAAATAGATCAAGTAATTGATGCTAAGGTCAAATGCACTAGAAATCAAGAGATTCTTCTTTACTAAATTGTCAAAGATCAAGTAAAAAGGTCATGGAAGCTCTAATTGCAAATAACTTTCCACATCTTCAACAACTTTCTAGAGTGGGGGCCATTGCTTCTCAAGGAAGGGAAACTAATCTAGGAGTATTTGTTAGTTCCTTTGGCTCGTGAAATGGTCTCTTGATTGATGTTCTTTTTAGGTCATTCCATTATTTTTTCTTTTGGCCCGTTTCTCTCTTAGGATTTTCATAACCATATGTCTTTTCATTTGAAACTGGATGTATTTTTAAGACCCCATTAACTTATTTTGGTCACCAACAAACATTAATATAATTTTTTTCTCTCACATTTCCCTTCCCGCTTTCCTATGCTCTCTCCTCCCTCCCTCTAGCCCACATTCCCTCTATCTATCTTTGTTCTCATTTGTCTATTTTTCCTAAAAGAATTAGCCCTCAATTCTGGAAGGAACCTTTCTAGGCGGTTAAGTGAATTACAGAACACTATATCGTTGGTACAACTGTACAAGTATCTCACTCAACTTCAATGTTCTTACTGTAAGAAATGGATTTGTTAACTAAATTCAATATAGAGACAACATTTTACATGAGCACTATTGGAGTAGGATGTAAGTTACTAAATTAAAGCCAATATTGAGTAGGTCCAAAATACCTAGGGTTTATAGAATATATACTTTTGTATTTTGAGAATCCACAAATACACAGTCCACCCATCCGCTTTGCTTAGTTGCACAAATATTTTCTTGCTAGACGTTTCGATCAATAGGGCAAGGGCTAAGGGCATTTCTGACTTTAATATCAACTAAAAGTCATGCCAAATGAAAAGATAATTTTTATGTTCTTCATTTCCTATAACTTAAACTTAAATTTGACATGCCAGATCACTAATTTTTTTTTTGGCCTTTTTCTTACAATTGTTTCTCTGTCTGCTTATCTTATCTGGTGTCTCCTATGATTTTTTTTAGACTGCAGGAATCAGGTAGCCCCCCCCCTATAAACTGCAGTGTGCTTGGTGAACGTTTTTCATGTGACTGGTGACATTGGTGCGACACTCCCTCCGGTATCACGGGGACAGGGGGTGACT
>VDFB02141889.1:0-29449 GCA_007258455.2 Sequoia sempervirens
GAGCCAAAGAAGGGTGATGAAAATGTGCTCTTGTAAGTAGAGGGGTGCGTTTTTGCCATATCCTAAGAGAGGTACAACCTAGTGGGAGGAAAGTAGAGATAAACTACATTAGCGGTATCAATTTTACCTTAACAGGACACTTAATGCAAAAGTTATGGATGAAATAAGGTGGAAATCAGCTAGTTATAGGAGTCAATAAGAAAACATTAAATTTTTGGAGTAGCCATATCCAAAATGGAAATTTAGGTAGCTTAGGTGTGAATGCAGCATAAAAGAAAGGTGAGAGAGACATGAAAACAAGAAAGGTACACATAAAAAGAGGAAATAGTAACATAAGGATAAGAGATTGGGCTTAGATACATGAAAATGGGAAATGACACATGGAGAGGGTAAGGGACCTAAGGGAAAGGAAAACATAGGCTTAAAAGAGACACATTGGGTGAAACACTAAAATGAGTGTGAAACATAATAAAAGGGAATTGTAGGTACGTAATTTCAATAATAAAATTAGTTTGGTGTAATAGTGGGCCCTGATCTTAAAAGTAGATAAATATAACTTAACTAATAGATTTGGACTATAAATATATAATAATAAAATTTGTCAGAGATATAATTGACTTGTAACCTCTTAAAGTCTTATGTAAGCCAACTAGAGAATTTAATTATACTACAAAGATTATGAACTCAAGAATTTAACCATGATCAAATGTCTTCATGATTAGTGCCTTATCCATAAGAAGTGAGGCCAATAATTAGTAAAAATATACCAAAATTTTATGTAAGCTTCAACAACGAAGTAGATTTTGAATGAAAATTTACCCAATCTAATTGTAAATTCATTACAAACAATAGTCAACTGAAAACACAATTATTAAATTATCCAAAACACTTCTTATAATAATCTTAAAAAGGTTTTACATCTAGAAATCAACCATTTATCTTTTTAACATTTTGTTATCAATTTTAAAGACTAATAATAGATTAACAATGAAAACAACAATTATAAAAGATATAATGATCTCTAAAAATACACTACTAATAATGAAAAAAAATCCTTAAAAATGACTTCTTATTATTTACTTTCACAAAATCTTACATTGAATTTAGAAAATACCCAATGGCACCCAAAAACATAGATTCTAGCCAAAGAACCTAAACCGTGGAGAAAAATTTCCATTTATAGCAAATATAAATAGTCTAGATGACTTGAAGACTAAGACAAATGTTTTCCCATTTAGACCATCTTTATGCATGCTACATTCATAGACAATAAAAACCAACTTTCAAAGTCAGCTATCATTCGCAAGGAACTCCAAAAGATTTTGATTTTCTAATTACATAACCGTGTAACTCAAGAAACCTTGGGATAGAGATCAAAGTATAGGCCTAAGTCCCATTCATGGAGGTGAAAGTAGGCATTTCAATTCCTTGTCGTATTGGTGAGAAGAAGCAAAATCTTGGTGTATATCCCTTGTTGAATTGACATATCTCAAAGCTATAAAGGGCCTTGTAGAACAAACCATTGATTAGGCACACCTTGTTAGAAGATATATGGTTGTTGGACCATCACGAGCCCCAAGAGTAATATTGGTATAAATTAGATTTGAAAAGACACTCAATGGGTTTCATAGAATACTTCACATTTATTCTCATTTACACCATGGTTGTTCTCAACTAAATTTGAACTAACTTTGCATGCATTCATTTTTCCTTTTGGATAATGGAAATCAAGTGGGAATTGGTACACCGTCCGTAAGAGAGCCCAAGTTTACATCACAAACTTGCCAATCAAACATCATCTCTTCCTATGAAGGATTAAAAGCTAGCGATGATCATTGAATGAGGTCACATCATCAACACCTTTAATGTCATGTCTAACATTTTAGCTATCTTAATATCATCTTGCATCCTAATACTATTTTCTAATCTCATTTAATTTCTTTTTTTTCATTTATCACTAATTAATTAGATAATTCATGTTATCAAGTCAATTAGACTAATAATTATCTATTTATCCCAAAATAAATAAGTAATTTTTTTCATTTATTCTTTACAAATAATTCAAATGTTAAATTATCAACTAATATTCCATCATAACTCCTCCGCATTCTTTTATATTTAACACATGTACAACTAATTATCTTAAATAAATAAATAAATAATAATAATTATCTTCACCCATTTTAGTACCCACTAATGAGCTTGCATAACTCTTCTTGAATATCCGCAGTTGATGACTATTCTCTAATTTTTTCATTCAATATCAACCTTCCATTCAAGATTAGACTCTTAATGTTCACATCCTCATCGAAAAATCTATAAATTAACCCTCATCCTTTATTAAACTATGCATGAATGTTCAATCTATAAAACTACATGCAACTAATTTGAAAAGAAATCTACATATCTACATCAAATATTCAAGAGCATATTAAACACATTTATGGTTTGCATTTGGTAATGGTTTTCATATTTTATCTTGTATTTGCATTTAATTTTGCTCTATCTAAGGTATTCTTGGGTTTTAAATAGGCATTTTGGATTTGTGTTAGCTTCCTATTTTTCTATCCTAGATCTACGGAATACATTTTGCGTGCTTAGTGGGACCTTGTCCCTTGTCTAACTTTATTTTTGCAAGATTTTTTATAGGTTATCTTGACATGTTTTATGTGGAGGATTTGTGTTGAGATTTTGCAAGTCACCTACATTTTGAATAATTTTGGTGCAAAATGGATCTTGTTTTTAGATCCAAAAGGTATGAAAACCACTAAATCCATATAAAAAAATTCAATTTTGGGCTTGAGATAAATCGAGGAAATTTTATTTCTCAAAGAGTTTATATGACCCTTGCACATGCCTATAGTACAATAGGTATATATATGTATATGTATATGTATATACGTATGTATGTATATGTATATAAATATGTATGTATGTATATATGTATATGTATGTTGAAACATCTTAATTGATCATCCTTCAAGTTTTACTTCATGGAAACGTGACATTGCCAAGGTGCTCCTGCACCATACTCACGGCCAAATGAATTTCAAGCCCTCTTGAATTTGAAGTTGACAACAAATCTCCATCCCTTGTATGCTCTGTTTCTGGTCCACCTTGAAACTACTCCTAAACACCTTCATTTTCACCTTAGGCTTGAGCTTGTCCATGCAAATCAGTCCTCTATCTTGCTTGCCAACACTTTGCTGCTTCACAATTTTCATCTCAACACTTTGTCCTTCTCTTATCTCCTACATCTTGATCTCCAAATTTTTCCAAAACATTAGTACAACAAAGAAATGACATATTAGTTCCATCACAATACCTCCATCTACCTTCAACTCTTTGAAAATCTCCAAGATCAATTCATCTTTGATCATTTCTTCATCCAATCTTGACACCAACTCAATATCTTCTCCCTCTAAAATTGGGTTCTTTATCTCTGCTACTTCTTCATCCTCATGCTTGGGAATGATTGCAACATCTTTCTCTTCTTCATTCATGAGTTCTTCTTCAACATCTTGAAACTCTTCTTCTTTTATCTTCATTTGTCTTTTCCTTCTTTTTTCTATCTTTTGAATGGGCCATACCACCTTCTTTTTCACCACCAAATGCCAACTTGTCATCTGCTTAATCATCTATTCCATCTTCATCATGGAATCTGCATAAAAATCACTGAACTCTGCATCCAATCTTCTCATCTCTTGCTTCAATGTTGCTATCTCTTTCTCTAACTTCTCTTGTCTCTTCCTTTCTTCCTCTGCCTGCAAATGTCTTCTTATCACTTCCGTATTTTCCTCTTCTCAAGCAAGCTTCTTCTTGCTTCAACTTCTCTCAACTTTCTCTGCCTTCTCTTGGCAGTAATTTAGGTTATCTTCTTAACCTGCACAAACCACAAAATTTCTCTAGCCCAGACCTTATTGAGCTCTGATACCACTTGATGCAATGCTAGAGGAAGAAAATCACTTTCTCAATCTTCTTTGAAAAAACTCAACCAAATTCTTGCTTGTCCTTTCAATTAGGACTCACTTTCCCTTGCATGTCCTTGCTTCAAAACACCTAAATAGAGAACCAGGATTAAAACTCATTATTGAACCATCTCAACACATTAGGCAACAAAAAAATGATTGACATTCCCAACTTAGATATCTAAAAACTGAGAACTTTCAAAGTGACTATCCTAACAGGCCTAAAATAGCCTTTTTGAGATCATACAATTTGTCATACCACAATAAAGAACTCTCACATTTCTTAACTTGATTCAAAAACTTGAAAAAATCCTTAACCAAACCCTATTCAAATGATTTTCATGGCCCTTCAAGATAGATGATCACTTACTTTGCAAACACTATCCTAAATAGGACTATTTACCAAACTATGTCAACAAGACAATCATTAAACCAAGAACTTCAAACTTTAAAATTCATCAAAACCTAACTTGAACAAACTCTCAATACACTATAGCACCCTTTAAATCAATACAACTTATGAAGGACTCAAAAACAATGTTCAAAACTCACAAAAACTTCACTGAACACCATTTTTTTACCAGTTTGTTACATATTTTCAGACCTAGGGATTTGTAGTAACTACTCTAAACCTCATCCTTACACTCTACAAATTTGAGATCATTTAGTATACCCTTCAAACATTCTTTCCACAAACTTTTAGGATATTTCAACGGTGAATATGTGAGAAAGTCAATTTTCTTGTACACTATTTACCCTTATTCAGGGTTTTACCCGTTTTCTGTAAATTCACAATATCTTACTCAAAATTGAACCAAATTGCATGAAACTTACTTTGTCAGGAAGGTGATTGAAGGAAATATCAATTACATCCAATGATACATGAATTTCTGCCCGTACAGGGCCGTACACAACAAGAAAACAGTGATTTTCTGAAGAAAATGCAAGTAAAATAGTGCCTTTCATTACTCAAACTTAGAAATACAATCACCCACGAGTTCAAAAATGGTTACAAGGAATTTTTAAAGGCATTACATCATGACTTTTCAGTTTCCAACTACCTCCAAATGGACTAGACCTTTATGACTGTTCACCTTCCATATGTTGCATTGTGCAACTTTACAATTTTTGCAATTTGAGATGACAACTTTTACATTTTGACACAAAACTTAGTTTTGAAATCTCCTAATGATTCTAATACATGAAAAATGACTCAAATGACCCTAGAGAAATGTTGAAACATCTAAATTGATCATCCTTCAAGTTTTACTTCATGGAAACATGACATTGCCAAGGTGCTCCTGCACCACATTTTCAACCACAAATTTGTAGGATAGGTGCACAAATCTCTACTTTTATTAATTTTACAGTCAGAATTGTTGTTGCAATTTTCTTGTTATCAGAATCTTTCATTTTTAGTCTAGGGCACACAATTTAATTGGGTTATTTTAGGCAATTCAATTCTAATCAATTTCCAAGACTCAAGAGGATCAAATCTAGGTCTGATTGACTCACCTTTTCCATTGAAAGTCAATCCAATTAATTTGTGGATTTGCATCCCAATGAAATCCTAGAAAAGGCAGAATTGACCTAGGTTTTGGATATTGAACTTAAGGATTCCCTTTTCCTATATTTCAATAACCAAGGCTTTGTCACTGTATTTTATACTCTTCCTATTGTATTGATAGACATACTATTGTGTTTATTTTTTTCACTTGTGGAAGTTTGTTTCATACTCTTTCTATTGGCATTCTCCAACAATACAAATCAAGAATTTTCTTGGTTTAACTAGATGCCACTATCTCAATAGCATTAGAATTCAAACTTATTACAAAATAGAATCATTTTTATTTTTTCTCCAAACCCTAACTCTTTTTCCTTCTTTTAAATTGAATTAAATTTTGATCAATCTTAATTCAAAATTTGGAAATGTACTATCAAAATGACTAGATCTAAGATTTATATATAACCATGTCATTGAAAAATATTAATATTACAGAATTGAAGGGGAAACATTCATCTTGATCAATTTATTGATAAAAAAAATCAAATATAAAAATCATCTTTTTGAGTGAATTTAAGAGTTGTTACAAAGATTAGATCTAGGGTTTGAAAATATAAAAAATTGTTAGATTTGAATCATAAGTCCTTGGATACAATTGTTGATGTTTATCAAATTAAATATTCATGTCACTTGTGCAACTAACTACTTGTTTGACATAATTGTTTTTGACTTGACTGTGTATTAAAAATTCCATACTAGATCCATTGAAAAGGGACAACTACATAAATCATTGAGTTATCTTACGTCACCATGACCTAGTAATGTATACCTAGGGGTGGATTAACTTATTTTGGACATTAGTTTCCTTTCAAGAGAAATGAAGTAACCTTGGGACTTTACCTACATACTGTTGAGTGTGTCAAAACACTTGTCAGTAGGAACAAAAAATATGTGGGGGAGAGAGAAAGAGAATTTATACCACACAATTCTACTCCATGGATTCAAAATGATGTATAAATTACTTTATTAAGATGCTCTACTGATCCAAGACTCCAAATGTCCACCATGAAAAAGAAGAAATCCAAAATACCTGAGGAAACTTGAGTTTGATGTAATTGCTTAGATGTGTTGATTATGATGAGGATCTCTAAATGAGAGGAGGAGGGCACCTTTTATGGATTTTTAGGGGCTATTTTTATTTTGAGTAAAAACAACTTGATTAATGCTTAGTTGACCTAGGATAATGTTGCATTAATTTTTTTGAGCCAAAGAAGGGTGATGAAAATGTGCTATTTTGAGTAGAGGGGTACATTTTCCCCATATCCTAAGAGAGGTACAACCTAGTGGGAGGAAAGTAGAGAGAAACTAGATTAGTGGTATCAATTTTACCTTAAAAGGCTCAATGCAAAAGTTATGGATGGAATAAGGTGGAAATCAGCTAGTTATAGGAGTCAATAAGAAAACATTAAATTTTTGGAGTAGCCATATCCAAAATGGAAATTTAGGTAGCTTAGGTGTGAATGGAGCATTAAAGAAAGGTGAGAGAGACATGAAAATGGGAAAGGAACACATAGAAAGAGGAAATGGTAACATAAGAATAAGATATAGGGCCTAGGGACATGAAAATGGGAAATGACACATGGAGAGGGTAAGGGACCTAAGGGAAAGGAAAACATAAGCTAAAAAGAGACACATTGGGTGAAACACTAAAATGGGTGTGAAACATAATAAAGGGAATTGTAGGTATGCAATTTCAATAATAAAATTAGTTTGGTGTAATAGTGGACCGAGATCTTAAAAGTAGATAAAATGACTTAATTAATAGATTTGGACTATAAGTATATAATAATAAAATTTCTCAAAGATGTAATTTACTTGGAACCTCTTAAAGCCTTATGTAAACCAACTAGAGAATACAATTATACTACAAAGAATAGGAACTTGGGAATTTAACCATGATCATTTGCCTTCATGATTAGTGCCTTATCCGTAAGAAGTGGAGCCAATAATTAGTAAAACTATACCAAGATTTTATGTAAACTTCAACACCTGAACTAGATTTTGAATGGTAATTTACCCAATCTAGTTGTAAATTCATTGTGATAAGGAAAACTATTTTGAAAAGACAATTATTAATTATCCATAGCACTCCTTATGATAATCTTAAAAATATTTTACATCTAGAAATCAAACATTTATCTTCTTAAGGGATCATTACTAATTTTAAAGACTAATAATAGATTAACAATAAAAACCACAATTATAAAAGATATAAAAAATCATCTCTAAAAATACACTACTAATAATGAAAAAATACTTCCTATTATTTATTTTCACAAAATATTAGATTGAATTGAGAGAATACCCAATGACACCAAAACAACTATCCAACCCGGTGGATGCACCAGGGGCATGGATGGTCATACATCATAATTGCATAAACTGTAATTTTTTGTGAATAAAATATTTTTTTTCCAAAAATATGACATGACTAATGAGTTAATGCAGTTATGATGTATGAACATGCATACTTTGGTGCATCCACAAGGCTGGATAATTGTTTCCAATCACACCCAAAAAACATAGATTTTCGTGAAAGAACCTAAACCGTGGAGCAAAATTTCCATTTATAGCAAATAGAAATAGGGGTGAGGACCTGGCAATAGTTGTGCACCTAACTTCACGCTTCTAATTATCCTATGTGGAAATTTCAAATCACTCCCAATTTTTTACAACGTACTTAGCAAGTCCCCTACTTATATCTAAGGTTTTAGGGCTACATCATCAAGTATGATGCCACATCAATATGCTTTTTGTCAAGGTGTCCAAAAAGACCCAAAAAAAAAGTGAGACCAATACTTGTGCATTCACAACATGTTTTATTGAGCGCTGATGTGGAATCACATGATTGGTTTGCTTTTTAGATCAAATAAATACATTTTGTTTAATTATGGATAGTCATCATCAACACTAACAACTTTAAAGTCACAACTATTAGTCCAATATTGATAAAAATATTGAACATTATATAAACAACTACTATCACAACTATTGAAACATGCTCAGGATCCTCTCCCCTAATCTAGATGACTTGACTAAGATAAAATGTTTTCCCATTTAGACCATCTATATGCATGAGAACAATGGTCGATGATAAAAACCAACTTTCAAAGTCAGTTATTATTTGCGGTGGCATGCAAGGAACTCCAAATACTTTGATTTTCTAATAAGCAAATGACCGTGTAAGTCAAAAAACCTTGGGATAGATATCAAAGTATAAGTCCCATTCACGGAGGTCAAAGTATGAATTACAATTCCTTGTTGTATTGGTGAGAAGAAGCAAAATCTTGGTGTATATCCCTTGTTGAATTGACATATCTCAAAGCTATAAAGAGCCTAGTAGAACAAACCATTGATTAGGCACATCTTGTTAGAATATATATGGTTGTTTGGCCATCAGGAGCCCTAAGAGTCATGTTGCTATAAATTAGATTTGAAAAGACACTCAATGGGTTTCATAAAATACTTCACATTTATTCTCATTTACACCATGGTTGTTCGAACATTCAAATGAGAACCCTTAGTCCAACTAAATTTGAAAAAACTTTGCATGCACTAATTTTTCCTTTTGGATAATGAAAATCAACTAGGAATTGGTACATAGCCCAAGTTTACATCACAAACTTATCAATCAAACATCATCATTTCCGCCACATCACCCTAGGTTACTTTTTATTGGTAGAATTCATAACAATGTTAGACTCGGGAGGGCTTTGGAGCACATTAGATGCTGAAATGGAACAATCTTGGTGTGAAGCTAATTTGGATACAAAATCACATTTCCAAAACAATGGGAAATCTTTGAGACTTCAAAGTAGCAATACTTAGAGCCTAAAATCATAATAAATTATATTTAAAAACTATTTCAATTTTAAATGATCTTGAACTCCCCTCAACATTCTTAAGTATAATTCTCTCTCAAAATAGTCAAAGTGTGAGATGATGTCACTAAGCATGATTGAGTACTATTGAGAGATAAAATTTGATGAGGGCAGGCGAGACTTAGAAAATAACCCACAAAGAGAATAATTTTATTATTTAGAAATGGAGCTTCTTACATGCGAGAGGATCTCAAATCCCCAAGTTCTACAACACATGCAAGCTACAAAAGCTCTGAGAATCACCCTTTATATGTGAGCTTGTCCCAAAAGTTACCTAAAATTAGAAACCATGCCATAAATGGGAGCTCCTCTTTATTTTGGAGCCAAAACAACATTCAAATTTTAGTTTAGGTGGTTTGGCTGAAAAATTACAACTTGAAGTTCAAATTTCAAAAGAACATTTGCAATTGTATCTTCTAGAAAGTGCGCCAACTTCCGGGGCCATAACTTTTGATCGGGACTCCGATTTGCAAACCGTTTGAACCGTTGGAAAGGTCTCAAAGTCAATAGCGCACTCAAAATCCACTATTAATTTTGGAAAGTTTGGGGCCGTTCAGGGAACTCTAAGTGCCTCAAATCTAACTTCGGAAGATTTTTAGGTGCAAATTTGGGAAACTAAAACTATAATATCTTTCAACCCGGGAATAGAAAATAAAAGCGTAAATTGGGAATTTCATTATGGCGAAAGGGTATCCAAAATGTAAAAACATCTAAAACCTGAGAAACTTGAAATTTAACTATTTTTGGGTGATGCAAGATTGCCCTTACACCTTTGGATGCTCATCATCAAAATCTATAGTGGTTTTTCACTATAATAGTAGATATTTACATTTTGCATCTTACATAATGAAGTTTTAGTCTATTGGAGGCATCTTTGAGATGTAAAAGAGATTGAAATAACACACACTATTGACCATTTGAATCCAATAATGCATGGAGAGTTATGAGTTGATTAATCTTATGAAAGATTAAAAGCTAGTGATGATCATTGAATGAGCCCACATCATCATAATTAGATAGGTTACACAAGTTCCTCCCTTAGTTAAATTGGGTTATCAGTGAAAGTTTTTGGTATTGGCTAGTTTGATATTTGGTGGGGGTTGTAGGTTCTATTTGGATTTGTAAAATCATAGGGGGACACAGTATTATTTTGAATAGTCATCAAATTAACTTTCATCTATGACTTGTAGAACTCTGCAAGGTGTCAAACCTTTTAGTCATTCCAATTTCATATGAACCTTTAATCTATCTATTGGGGCTATAAGTTGATAGATCATGGGGATTCAACCATAAGGAAACATAAGGAGGGGAATAAGCTAGTTGTAATTGTAGAAACTTATTTCTTGTCACCTTTTAATGGCATGCCTAACATTTTATTTTAATACCATGTTACATCCTAATACCATTTCCTAATACCATTTCCTAATCTCATTCTAATTCCCTTTTTCATTTACCACCAATTAATTAGACAATTCATGTTATCTAGTTAGTTAGGCTAATACTTATTTATTTATCTCAAAATAAATAAATGAATTTATTTTTATTTATTCTCTACAAATAATTTAAAAAATATAATTATCAACTTATATTCCATCATAATTGCACATTCTTTTCTATTTTAACACATGCACAATTAATTACCTAAAATAAATAAATAATAATGATCTTCACCCATTTTAGTACCCACTAATGAGCTTGCATAACTCTTCTTGACTATTTTTAGTTAATGACTATTCTCTAATCTTTTCATTCAATCTCAGCCTTCCTTTCAAGATTAAATCCTTATTGTTTACAACATCATCAAAAAATCTATAAATCAACCCTCATCCTTTATTAAACTATGTTGGTGTAAATAAAGTCTTGTACCTAGTTAATTCACTACTAGGGGACTTAGGGGACTTAGTTACATGTTAAGTTTACTTAGGTCCTAGGAAGGAATCTTTCTAGAAGGTGTTAGTTGTCATTAGATTTTTGACTTGTAACACATGTGTCCTAGGTAGTTGTGATAAGTTGTCACATGTCATAGGATTAAGACACTTTTCATAATCATGTTTAGTCTTATGCCTCACCTTGGCTATATAACTAGGTGGTCTCATAACAATTGTCAAAACATATTCTTGGATAATCAATACCATTGCAATCTTGATCATTGCACATTGATCTCTCTTGTTCTTTCATGAGGTTTGGTGGCTATAATCTTTAACAAAATCTTGTGGTGTAAAGTTATTCTATACCAAATATTACATGGTACCAAAGTTTGTGGGGTTTGCCTTATTGGTGTTGAGAGATATGAGCTTGAAATCTTGGGGATTTTGAGAAGTAAGTATACTCTTCTCTTGCATTGAATGATGATTAGGAGGAATAAAAAATCTTGAGAGAAATACCAAATTTGGGGTTTCTTGTTTGTGGTTTCTATTTCAAGTTCAAATTGGAGCTTGTTGGCGCAAATCTGAGCTCACCATTGAGTTTAGAGGGTTTGAGAAAGTCAATTTTACCTTTTCTTTTGTCCAAATCAAACATACAAGGCTAGATCTATGAGGGTTTGAAGTTGAAGTGTGGTTGCAAAATCCATAAGGTAACTATGATTTTGGAGCACTTTGGGTCTCACATCCAAAGGGAGCTAAAACCCTAAGATCAACTATCAAATCATTGAATTTAGAGAGAGTTGTCCATCGAGGAATTTTTTTCCCAGTGGTACAACCCCAAATTAACCCGAGTGCTTTTAGAAGCGAAATAAACCATAAAAAATCGAATGATAAAATAAATTTTGCAGAGGAAAAATATTTTGTAATTAATTTTTTAAGAATTTTTTTAAGGTTGTCTAAAGATTTTAATTGAAAAATAAAAATAAAAAAATGTGGAATTAATCCACTGGTACCCTACGCAGGGTACTTGGTACTCGTAGTAGGAGGTACCACGACCTCCATTTGCCATGTGGCCCATGTAGGGAGGCCCACACATGCATAGTGGAGCCCGCCAACCCTCTTCGGATTGGTCAAAGGAAAAATCAACAATTTTTTTCAAAATTAAAACTAGTGGATTTTAGATTCACAATATAAAAAGTATTTCAAATTTTCCAAAACAATGGGAAGTCTTTGAGACTTCAAAGTAGCAATACTTGAGCCTAAAATCATAATAAAATATAATTAAAAATTATTTTAGATTTAAAATGATTTTTAACTCCCCTCAACATTCTTAAATATAATTCTCTTTCAAAATAGTCATAGTGTGAGATGATGTCACAAAGCATAATTGAGTACTATTGAGAGACAAAATCAAACATCTGAGATAAAATCTATAGTAGGTTTTCACTATAATAATAGAGGTTTACATTTTGCACCTTACAAAATAAAGTTCTAATCTATTGAAGGCATCTTTGAGGTGTAAAGGAGATTGAAATAACACACACTATTGGCCATTTGAATCCAATAATGCATGGAGAGTTATGGGTTGATAATTATCATGAAAGATTAAAGCTAGTGATGATCATTGAATGAGATCACATCATCATAATTAGATAGGTCACACAAGTTCCTCCCTTAGATAAATAGGGTTATCAATGAAAGTTTTTGGTATTGGTTAGTTTGATATTTGGTGGGCCTTGTAGGTTCTATTTGGATTGATAAAACCATACGGGGATGCATTATTATTTTGAATAGCCATCAAATTAACTTTCATCTATGACTTATGGAACCCTACAAGGTGTCAAACCTTTTAGTCATTCCAATTTCATAGGACCCTTTAATCCATCTATTGGGGCTATAAGTTGATAGATTGTGGGGATTCAACCATAAAGAAACATAAGGAGGGGAATAAGCTAGTGGTAATTGTAGACACTTATTTATTGCCACCTTTTAATGGCATGCCTCACATTTTCTCTTAATACCATGTTGCATCCTAATACCATTTCCTAATCCTCATTCTAATTCCCTTTTTCATTTACCACTAATTAATTAGATAATTCATGTTATCTAGTTAGTTAGGTTAATACTTATTTATTTATCCCAAAATAAATAAATAAATTCATTTTTTTTAATTCTCCATAAATAATAATAAAAATCTAATTATCAACTTATATTCCATCATAACTCCATTTTATTTTCTATATTTAATACATGCACAACTAATTAGCTAAAATACATAAGTAATAATTATCTTCACCAATTTTAGTACCCACTAATGAGCTTGCATAACACTTCTTGACTATTTTTTTATTAATGATTATTCTCTAATATTTTCATTCAATCTCAACCTTCATTTCAAGACTAAATCCTTATTGTTCACAACCTCATCAAAAAATCTATAAATTAACCTTCATCATTTATTAAACAATGCATGAATTCTCAATCTATAGGTACATACAATTGATTTGAAGGAAACCTACATATCTACATCAAATATTCAAGATCATATCAAACACATTTGTGGTTTGTATTTGGTAATGATTTTCATATTTTTTCTTGTATTTGCATTCATTTTTTCTCTATTTAGGGTATTCTTTGGTTGGAATAGGAATTGTAGATTTGCATTTGTTTCCTATTTTTCTAATCTAGATCTGGGGAATATATTTTGACATGCTTAGTGGGACCTTGTCCCTTGTCTAACTTTATTTTTGAATTTTTTTTATAGCTTATTTTGACAAGTTTTATGTGGAGGATTTGTGTTGAGATTTTGTAGGTCACTTAAATTTAATTGAACTTTGGTGCAAAATGGATTCTGTTGTTAGATCCAAAAGGTATGAAACCATTAAATCAATATAAAATTTGTCAATTTTGGGCTTGAGATAAACAAGGCAATCTTTTCTCTTAGAGAGGCCATATGACCCTTGCATGCACATGCCTATAATACAATAGATAATTTATATGTATGCATGTATGTATGTATGCATGTATATATATATATCACAAAAATAAAAAAATATATTAAAATAAAAAAAAAACAAAAAATATTTAATTAAAAATGTACAAGGCCTTGAAGCACACAAGATACCCTATACCCTACAATTGGTAGGGTTGGGGGCCTTAAAACCATCATCAATTGTAGTAGACTCTAGTCTTGTTGGAGATCCCTTTCTTCTCGTCATGGTTAATTGGGAAACAATACAAAAATGCCAAAAAAAAGAAAAAACCATCAAAATAAAATCAATAGTTGCTACTACCATTCCTCAACTTTCCCACTACTTGAGTTCCATCACTCCCAACAATGGTCCCTCACTACCATCCCAACTCTCAATCATTGCTCACCTAGTGAAGCTCCCCCAGGTTTATTTTTTCAAACTAACATAACTTTTTCTTGGAGTGTCATTTTTTAAATATTTTTATAGGCATTGGAAAGCTCTCTCCATAATTTTTGTTGTTGATTAGGTAAATTTTCTAAATTTTTCCTTAAATTTAAGTAATTTTAGTTTAAATCCCACTTTTATGTATTTTCTAGCAATAAGCATAACTTTGACATACAAAATTAAAATTTGACATTTCTTTTTAAATTGATCACAAAATGTAAGGAATCTATATATATATATATATTTATTGTTGATGTTATTTTCAAATTTTTTAAGACTTTGCATTTTCTTGCTAACCCCTCTTGAAATGTAAGAAATTTTTTCATCAAAAATATTTTTTGAGACTACCAACAATTATGTGTAGGTTCGCTTGTGAAAGATCAAAATTCAAAACTAGTTTCACACTTTTTATCTTTAAAACTAAAATTAACCTTTATTTTCTATGCCTTCTTTAGTTTATATCTTTTACTTTTCATGGCTAAGGGTGTGTATGCCCTCCTCTTACACCATGAGGTGAACTTAAGGATCAAACCTGCATCATTTCCCACTTGTGTCTTTCAAGGTACATTTATGTATGCTCTCTCTTCATGCCTTATGATGATCTTGGAGACTAAAATTATGTGTCTAATGAAGGGTCCCCCCCTCAAACACTCATACTAAAACAACAACAAAAAACTTCATAGAAATGTAGGAAGCATACAAAAAATAATTTCTTATTTCTTCAACAAAATGTATCACAAATATGAAATTACATCAAAAAAGGGTTCATGACCTCTTTTTATAGCACCATCGACTTTATAACATTCAATAAATCAATCCTCTATGCTTGGTGATGGCAAAAATGGTTCCCCACATCAGCTACACCTACAAACAATCTCCAACTTCTTCCAAAAATTTCTTCAAGTCCTAAACAATCCTTTTCTCTCAACTCTAATGGAATAATATTGATTCTCCCATGCCCCACGAAGTGTAAATTCAAATATGCTCTTGAAATATATAAAAAATATGCCTCCAGAGATTTTTGGCACTTCAAGCATATTTTGAATTTGTAATTCCCAAAAAAAGTTCAACTTTCGAGAGTCATAAATTTTGATCCAAGCACCCATTTGAGCTTGTTTTTTTTAAATATAGTGCTTAGAGTTCTCTCCAATATCCAAAATTTGAAGATAAAATTTGGCCAAGTTTTAGGCTTGAAAAAGATCAATTAAGGCCTCAAATCCCAATTTCAATTTTTTTCAAAAATTTCAAAAACTTTAACAACTAATATCTTCAATTCTAGAGCATACATTGACTTGAAACTCACCCACATTGTATAATTTACCATTTAGGATCTTGGCATAAAATTTCAATTTCCTACTTGCTCATATGCAAACTTACTAAAAATAGAAACCTATTATTTTTAGCCCTTTTCACCAAACCAAAACATAAATCAAACATTTCAAAAACTTTAACAACTAATATCTTCAATTATAGAGCTAACATTGACTTGAAACTCACCCACATTGTATAATTTACCATTTAGGATCCTGGCATAAAATTTCAATTTCCTACTTGCTCATATGCAAACTTACTAAAAATAGAAACCTATTATTTTTAGCCCCTATTCACCAAACCAAAATAGAAATCAAAATAAATAAATAAAATTTGGGTGATGCAATATTGTTATTAGACCCTAGATGATCTCACATTAAACACTCAAAGTAATTTGAGAAGTGACCCTATCACATCGCAAGTGTTCGAGAAAAACCAAGATGGTCAAAATTTCCTTAGGCAATCATTATGAATCTTCAAGATGCCTTATTTTCTAGACTTAACCAAATATTCTTCATACTACATATTTATTGTAGTTCTCCCACATGGCTATCCAATATTTCTTCTATCTCCTCTCTTGAGTAAGTGCTACAAAATTGCATTGTTATTTTGTTGGCCTGTCTTACATGCCTTGTTCACGATACTTTGTTATATTAGCAATGTTGAAAATAGGATATATGTTTATTCCACTTGGTAACTCTACCTCATAAGCATTTATTGTATCATACTTCTTTAGGATCTTGCATGGTCCAAATTTTTTTATTTTCAACTTATTATATATTCCCACATGGAACCTTTCTTTTCTTAGATGAACCATAACTATGTCTCCAACCTTGAATTCTTTAAATTTTTCATATGATATTCCTTTAACTTGTATCGAGTATTCATCTTATTAATGCATTTCCTTACCTCATCATGCAAATTCTTCAGGTGCTTTGTAAAGTCCTTGAGATTGGAAATACTCTTTTCTCCTTTGTCCATCTTTCTCAACTTAGAAGCATTCCTTGAACTACTCACATATACAATCTGGAATAGAAATTTACTATTACTCTTGTTGATAGAGTTGTATGATTTTTTTTATTATGGTAAAATTAAATCACATCCCTTAGGCTTATCTCTTACTAAGCATCTCAACAAGTTACCCAGACTCCTATTCACCACCTTTTTCTGTGCATTAGTCTATGGATGGTGTGCATAACTAAAATTCCAATCGGTCTTCAACTTTTTCCATAATGTCCCCCAAAAATACCAATCAAATTTGGCAGCTTGATCTGAAAATATAGTCTTAGGTAAATCATGTAGTCTAACCAATTCTTTGAAAAATAACTTTGCAATATGAATAATATCATTACTCTTTTGACACAAAATCAAAAGTCTCATCTTTGGGAATATTTTAACACCAAAAATATGGAATCATGTCCCCTTTATTTCCTTGGTAAACCAAGAAGAAAATCCATGCTAATATCCTCCCATGGTCTCTCTAGTACAGGTAGTGGCTGATACAAACTACTATTTTGACTTATTCCTTTGGTCATCTAATATACTCTACAATATTGTAAAAATTTCTCCACATCCTAGTGGAATTGTGATCAGCAATAGTTTTCACTAACAAGGGAAATGGTTTTTTCTCACCCAAAATGCCTTGCCAAATCTCCACTATGCTTCTCCTTAATTAGGTTCTCTGTCATAGAACTCCTCGAAATGCATAGTTGGCTTCCTCTAAACAACATATCTTCTTGGATCAAATAATCCAACCACCTCATCCTATTGATAGTGGTAGGTTCCAAACAAGCTTTCCAAGCCTCAATAAAGTCTTGATCCCTAGTATACAAATATTTGAGTTAATTGAACCCAACAACCTTTATCTTCATATTTTTAATAAATTTTGCCATGTGCTTAAGGAATCTACAATTTTTTTGAACTTTCACTCTTGTGCTTCAAAACAAAATTATAGCTCTACAAAAAATCAACCCATTTTAAGTGTCGTTGATTCAACTTTCCTTAACTATTAAGATACTAGACAATGCCTAATGATCGGTACACAAAACAAACTCTTTTGGTAATAATAAATTTATACATTTATTCAAATCCTAAATTATAACATAAAACTTCTTATCATAGAAATAATATTTTTTCTTGGAACCATTTAACTTTTCATTGAAAGAAGCAATGAGTTTACCTTATTGACTCAAAATAGCTCCTACAACACTACCACTAGCATCACAATATACTTGAAATACTTTGTTGAAATTTGGAAGTGCCAACATAGGTTTGTTTGTCTTTCTTCTTCAAACTATAAAAAATATTGGTTACTTTTGTAGTCCACTTAAACTCCTTTCTATTGTCTCTCATTGTCTAAGTTAGGGGTGCACAAATACTAATAATTTTTTTTATAAAATTTAAATAAAATTTCCAAACCATAAAAATATCTTACCTTAATAATACTCCTTGGAGTAGGCCATTCAATGATAGCCTTTAATTTCTTTGGGTCCATCTTAAGACCCTTGGATGAGATAAAAAATCCTAGATATACCATCTCCTTCACAAAGCTACATTTCTTTAGGTTAATCAATAATGTCTCTTCCCTCAACTTCTCAAAAAATCTACAAATATGAATCATTTTCTCTTGTAAAGTCATACTTAAAATAAAAAAAATCATTCAAATAAAAAATGAAAAATTTACCTAAAAATAACTTTAATACCTCGTTCATGAGTCGCATGAATGTGCTCGGTACATTGGTTATCCCAAATGGAATGACTAACCACTTGTATGGTCCCTCCTAGGTTTTGAAGGTTATCTTTCATTCATCTCCTTCTCTAATCTGAATATATGATATCCACTCTTCAAGTCTATCTTTATGAATTACATGGCTTCACTTAAGAAATAAATTGTATCATCCATCCTCAACAACATGAATCTATATTTAATTGCAATCTTGTTAATGAATTAGGATCCATTATACATTCTCCATTATCCATCCCTCTTGGGTGCTAATATTGTAGGTACTTCACATGGACTCAATCTCTATCTGATCATTTCTTTCTTTAAAAATCATGAACTTTTTTGTTGAGTTCATTATTCTTTGCAAGAGTCATTCTATGAGATTCCTTATTTAGAAAACTAGCTCCTAGTATTAGATCCATTTGGTGACTTATCTTTCTCATCAATGGCAAACCCTTAGGTACATTATCTGACATAATGTCATGAAACTCCTTCAATAGATTTAATAATTCTACTAGTACAAAGTATATTCCCCCCTTTTTGATTTTATGAATCAATGCAAATCACACATGATCATACTTCATCCCATCCAAAAAAATCCTTCCATCTACCAAAAAAATGAAATTACTACATACCTTCTCTTCTAACATCTTGAAGGGTTTCAACTTGTGATGAACTCCATCCTTTGTCAGGGAATAGGTGTTAGCATGACCATCATTGATAAGATGACAATAAAACTACAACACCATCCCTAATAAAATATGACATGCATCCATAGGCACGATGTCACATAGTACCTTATCATGGCAATTTCCAATCTTTAATTTTACTAAATATTGATCATTGAGCAATGCTCTATGGTCTTCTTTAGCCATACAATCCTATATGGATGCAGACGCTTCATCCTTTCCAAATGCAACTTCCTAACCATCTCTTTTGAAACTAAATTATCCATACTTCCACTATTAGTAATCAAATCATGGTGCTTACATCCTATTTTACACCTTGTTTGAAATAAACTCTTCCTCTAAACTAGTTCTTTTTCTTCATTCAACAAGTCTCTCCTAAAAGTAAGAGTCTCTCCTCTCTCACCATCTTTAAAATTATTAGATTTAACTTCTTTATTAGCCTGTACAAATCATACATTACCTTTAGGTCTTCTATTTGTCCTTCCTTGATATTGTGGACACTCGTATCCTTGGTGTCCTTATTCTCCATATTCGAAACAAGTTGCTCAAAAGCTTTCTCTTCAAGGTCCTCACCCATGTCTTTTTTTTCCTCTTTGTCTACTATTATTTTGATCATGAGGTTGATAGGAATTACATCCCTTATATTGTTTTGACTTGTGCTAACTTCTTCATTATTCCTTTGATCTTCATTTTGTCCTCCATAAGGTATTCCACTAGTCTTTCCACCATGACCTCTTCCCCTCTACTTTCTTTCAAATATTTTATTCATCTTCTCCTCAACCTTCAAAGAAAATTGATAGGCATCTTTAATGGTTTTCATTCCAACAAAACTCAACTTCTCTTGGATACTTAGCTTCAACCCATTGATCTAATATCACACTTTTTTATTTGCCTCTAAATGGCCTATTCTAATTATGATTCTATGAAACTCCTTCATATATTCTTTGACTATTATATTTGACTTCTTCAAGCCTTGCATATTTCTCATCAAATCTAACTCATGATCAATAGGAATGAACATCTTCTTCAAATTATCCATCATTTGATTTGATCTCATGATCTTTCCTTTTCCCTTTCTATTTATTTATAACTTTACTTCCTTCCACTAGATATGAGGATGAACTTTCGGCTTGGTCTTTACAAATTTGATCCTCTCGGGATCTTTCACCTCCTCACACATAAATTATTCCTCCATATCATTTATCCAATCAAACAAATCTTCTAGATTAATATTTGTTAAAGTTATCATGCATTACTTAATAATTAATTAATCTTTAATTGATTATTAGTCTAATTTATTCTCGTGCACTTAAGCTAAACTTAGGAGTGTTTTATGCTTTATTAGTTGAGCTAATATTAGATCATTATGTCTCATCTCATGTGATGTCGACACTTTTCATGATCTGATCCTTCTCTCATTTAGGGATTTTCTCTTATAAGAACTCAACCCTCATTGTAATTATCTAGAGCTTTCATATCTTCTTGAGAGTCTCTTGCTTCTATAGCTTTTTCTTGTTAAGGAATATTGCATATATTGTTTGCAGATCTCTTGTGTAGAAGGTGTATTTTCTTTTTGTTTGATCATGTGGCTCATGGTTTTGTGCTTGTTTCACAATTATAACAATATTTCCAAAAAATGTAGAAAATTCAATCTTTGGCCTTTTCCCAATCTTGGAGATTAGGGCCTTCAAAAATCTAACTTGCTTAGGATCTTCCATTGCATCTTGTTCTTCTTTGAATTGTGCTTCTTCTTCAACTTTATCCTCACTTTCATCTCTTATTCTTGGCTTAAATCATCTACACAACTCCTTTTGAAGTGCTTGAACTTGTCCTTGCAATGCTCTACAACCCTCATCTAGTACAAAAATATTTCTTCCACCATCACAGTTTCTTCATGGAGGCATTTTGATCAGTTTTCTCATAAATCCACAACCACAAGTCCTAGTGCAAACTGCCTCATGTTTAGTGATTTGTTTACACACTCAGGAACTCTCACTTTGATACCACTTAATGAAGGGTACTCCCCTTCAAATACTCATACTAAAACAACAACAACAAATCTTAACAAAGATATAGTAAGAATGAAAATAACTTCTTATTTATTCAACAAAATATATTACAAATAGGAAATTACATCAAACAAAGGTACATGGCTACATGAGATTCAACAAATCAATCTTATACACTTGGAGATGGAAGCAATGGTGCCGCACATTAGCGACACATACAAACAACCTACAACTTCTCCAAAAAATTGCTCTATCCTAAATAAGCCCTTTCTCTTAGCTTTAATGGAATAAAATCAATTATCCCATGCCCCAAGAAATGTAAATCCAAAGATTCTCCTAGAATATGCCTCTAGTGAATTTTGATACTTTTCAACATGATTTCAATTTGTAACTCCAAGCTCCCAAAAATAGGTCAACTTTTGGGAGCCATACTTTTGATCCAAGCACTTGTTTGAGATTTTATTTTAAACTATAGTGATTGGAGTTTTCTATGATGCCCAGAATATATAAGTGGGTTTTGGAAATCTTTAAAGCCTAGAAAAGGTCAATTAAGGCCTCAAATCCCAATTTAAAGAAATTTTCCAAGATTTTAAAAAATTTAACAATTAATATCTTCAATTCCAAAGCTAATATTGACTTGAAACTCACCCACATTGTACAATTTACCATTTAGTATCCTTGTAGAAAATTTAAAGTTCATATGTGCTCATATGCTTACTAAAAATTGAAACTTCCTATTTTAGCCCTTATTCATCAAACCAAAATATAAATCCAAATAAAATGTTTTTTTTTTATGCAAGATTGCTCTTACACCATGGATGCTCTTGCATCAGTGTCACTTTTTATTTTATTTTTAGGGGATTTGCCTAAGGATTTCATCACCCTAAGGGGTAACTTCAACCACACATTCTATTAGGGTATAAAAGAGGGAAGAGTATAATTTGTATCTCAAAGGAGTAATCGTCATGCTTGGCACAACCTTGACATATATTCTCATAAGGAGTTGAGGTGAAGTGAATTTTGTCTTTTTCTTATTTCACATGCTTATAGATGGGCTATGGTTTATATAATTAAGCCTCAATACCATTTTAATATATAAAGTATATCCCTAGAGATATTTTTAATCTTAGTTCAAGAGCTTCTAGATCATGCTTAAGTGTGATGCATTGATCATAGATCATGTTATAAAGTTAATCACCACATTGCCCCTTGAAGTAACTATGTAGGTTGTGTATGCTCTCCCCTTACACCTTAGAGTGATCTTGGGTGATAAACATGGTTAGTTCACCAACATAGACCTTACACATCATGCCAAGTCAAGGCATACTAGTGGGATTACATGTTAGAGTAATAAAGTCATCACCTAATTAATTAATTAATCATTAATTAATTGGGTCACTTTATGCTTTATTACACTTAAGCTAAACTTAGGAGTGTTTTTATTTCATTATCCGCTTTAATTAATTAGTTGCTTTTTGCATGATTAAAGCCTCTAATATTAGAACATGTTGTCTCATTCATTCCTATGAGGACACTTGTCATGTTCTAATCTAACCCTAATCTAGGGTTAGCTTTCATCCTTTGCATAAGGATTGATTCATTGTAATTGTATTTCATTCTCTACGACAACATATTCAATGCGACAGTTGTTCACATAATGCATATTTGATGTTTTATCAGATCTCAGTTTTTGAGCAATAATATATTGCTTATTTATTCATAGTGTGATAGGTTTATTGTTACAGGTGATTCTTGGAGCTATGGGAGTACATCCATGTTTTTTGAGTCTCACATTGCAGATCTTGAGGATTATATTGAGGACATACATCTCCTCTATCTTGACAGTTAGATTATCACTATGGGATTACACTCAACCCTACTCCCACTTGATTAAATTAGGTTGTTGTTGTGTCTACATTATCTTCCCCCTTGTGTGAAACTAGTGTAAAACTTACAATCTAAACAAGTGAAGTCCATTCTAAGAAAAAATTAGCAACAAGGAGTCATGGTTTGACAAGTTTATTAAAAAGATAGAATGTCTTTGAGCATGAATATGATAGCATTGTACAATTGGGAAAACATAATGATAACAACTATGATTTTCTTAGAGCTAAACATTCTATTCTTGAGTTGATCATTACAAACCCTAGATATAATCATTATGAGAAAGATTTCTCCATGTTTTAATCTACCAATCATGAACAAGCTTATGGATCAACATTCTTTACACAAAGAACATACTAATGTTAGCTATCCCCATGGCTAAAATCAAATATATATTAGTCATCCTTATGGTAGCCTTGACAAGGTAAAATATATTCTAGGAAAATTTGAACCCAACTTATATCCAACTACTAAATACTCAAAAAATAAGACCAAATCCTTCCCTTGTATGAAAGTGATTCATCATTTAAACCTTCACAAAAAAATCAAGGATCTAATCAACAATCCTATCAACCACCCAATCTTACCTCATATAATTAACCTATGAAGAATATTATCCAAGAACCACTTGTGAGGGGTCACCTTCTACATAGAAAGAATAAACATGGGGCATTTAAGAACACCCCATCTAATGCCATTATCTCTTAGCAAGTTCAAGTGTGTTGTCGGAAATATACATCCACCTGGAAAGTCTATTAAGGTTACCCAAGAGACCCTTAGCACCTTCCCCATCCAAATTCAAGTTCCATCATGCAAGAATTTTGTAAATCCAAAGCCTATTAATCATGTTCAAACACCTCCTAGCACTACCATCTCCATGAGTCAACCCATGTGGGAAGTTTAAAAAACATCACAAGATCCATTAAATATATAGTATCAAAAATCCACAAGCATCATAAAGACCAAATGAATCCCACTATCCAAAGTATAAGTTATTAAGGGAGTATATCAAAGACCTAATTCATATAGGGGATATAATATCCAAGAAAATTACATCCATCTTGTCCAAGATGTTGCACAGATGCTTGTTGTTGCACCAAAAGATCAACCTATTAATGCTTGATACAACTGCCATAGTTAATGAATCCATGGGAGACAGTTAAGCCATGTCACAAACCTGAGTGTTGTGTTGCACAACACAAGGAGACCAAGGGAACACACATTACAACAACCCCCCAATGTAAGAGAGGGGTTCAAACCTATGACCTAGGATTTGATACCAATTGTTGCATAGACGGTTGTCGTTGCACCAAAAGATCAACCTGTTAATGACTGATACAACTGCTAGAGTTAATGAATCCATAGGAGGTGGTTAAGCCATGTCACAAACCCGAGAATTGTGCTACATAGCACAAGGAGACCAAGGGCACACACCTTGCAACACAAGAAACAATTAAGGCTATGTTAATAGCTCATTCCAAAGCATGGTCAAACTTGCTCTCAACCAACTCATGATCAAAGCATTCAATCCAATTCCATCCATCCTATCATAAAATCCCAAAAACAAAAAAACCTAAACTAATCATATCCATCAACCAACCACCTCCCCTTTGAATGATGAGGCACATGATCCTCTCAAGTACATATAAATTGAAATCAATCACATTACAAATATTGGTAATTAAGTCAAGTGAATGATGTTGATAACATCAAACATAAGGATAAACAAGTCATGATTGATCAAATTGAGCATATAATTGATCAAGATACCATAATTGTGAATGAGGAAAAATCAAAAACATCCCATTAGCTTGGTCCAATCACCTTTTTCCAATTTGGTCTTCTTGTAGAAGAACATATTGAAATAAAATATGTCATACTATAAAATATCAAGGATTTTAGAGCATCAATTGTAGGTCTCCTGATGAAAAAACTAAGGATGTTAGTGACACTTGTAAATATTCTAAGTACAATTCATCCAACATCCAAATCAATCCCTCATTACTTCTACAAAGATTATTTTATCACCAATCCTTTTATTGACACCACTATCCATATCACCCAAACTAATATTGCATCACCTAAATTCACCAATTATGAAGAACAAAATCATACACCATTTGATTATTACAAAATGATGATTTTCAATGGGAATTTAGCCAATCTAATTGTAAATTCATTTAAAACAATAGCCAAGTATAAGAAAAACTTTATCCAAAAACATAATTATTAATGATCCAAAGCACTCCTTTTAATAATTTTAAAAAGGTTTTACATATCTAGAAATCAAACATTTCTTTTCTTAACAATCTATAGCTTATTCTAAATACTAATAATAGATTAACTAGAAAACAATTTATTGTAAAGACTAATAATAGATTAACAAGAAAACAACAATTATAAAACAAAAGAGCTAACGATCATTCCTAAAAATACGAAAAAATGATCTCTAAATAATGACTTTCTATTATTTTCTTCACAAAATCTTACATACAATTGAAATAATATGGAAGTGACAACCAAAACATAAATTTTAACAAAAGAACCAACACCCATAGAAAAATTTCCATTTATAGCAAATAAAAATAGTCTATATGACTTGATAACCAATATAAATGTTTTTCCATCCAGACCATCTATTTGCATGCTACACAATACAACAATGGTCGACAACAAAATCCGACTTTCAAAGTAAACTATCATTAGTGGTGGCATGCAAGGAACTCCAAGATTTTGATTTTCTAATAAGCAAATGACCGTGTAAGTCAAGAAACCTTGGGATCAAATTTCTTCCATGAGTTCATGTTCTACTCAAATTATATAACTCTCATGGGGAAGACTGCATTCATGGAGGTCAAAGTAAGCATTACAAACCCAGTCAACAATATTTATTGTGTAGCAAAATCTTAGTGAATTGACAAAAGCATAAGGGCCAAGAAGAACAAACCAATGAAGATATTTGCGTCCAGAGCCCAAGTCCAAGAGAGCCCAAGTGTTCAGCACAGAAGAGAGCCCAAGTGTTCAGCACAGACCTGCCAATCAAACATCATCACTTTTAATTGGTAAAATTCATCGTAGAAATAAACTACATATTATAACAATTTGACTCGGGAGGGCTTTGGAACAATATTGGTGTGCACCCAACTTGGATAGAATATGACAGGCTAAAAAAATATTTCACATTCTCCAAAACAATGGGAAACCTTGAGGGGACGTCTATGCAGTAGGATGCACGTTTGTGCACGTTTGTCTGTATTTATTTGAAAATAAAAAATGAACGTACTTTTTATTTTCAATTAATTAATAAATACAGTTAAGCGTGCATTAATGTTTCTGCATAGACAGTATGGAATCTTGAGACTGTAAAGTAGCAATACTTAAGTCTAAAACCATAATAAAATAGATTTAAAATGATTTTTGAACCCTCTTCAACATTCTTAAACATTTTTCTCCTTCAAAAATAGCCATTGTGTGAGATGATATGATATAGTACATAATTGAGCACCATCAATAGACAAAACCAAAGATTTGAGATAACATATATAGTGGTTTTTCACTATGATAGTAGAGGTTTATATTTTGTGCCTTACAACATGAAGTTTTAGTCTATTGGAGGTATTTTTAAGGTCGAAAGGATATTGAAATAACACACATTGTTGACTATTTTGATCTAATAATGCATGAAGAGTTATGGGTTGCCAATTCTTATGAAAGGTTAAAAGCTAGTGATGATCATTGTGTAATATCCTTCAATAAACTATCAATCTTAAATCTGAAAATATCTATTTCAATCAAACTTAAAATAGACAAAATCGGGTAGACCGAAAAGAACACCAAAATACTCCAAAATTGAAATCGGGTGTTGTGCAATTGAAGCAGAATGATTTATTACAGATCTTATCATGATATTACATCAATATTTCTGTTAAATACATCATATAATAGTAGTGAACAGCTGCAGAAAAAAATGCCAAAACTATCTCTAAATAGGGGCTCAAATACCCACAAAAACTATTGCCAAAACCACACAAACTCTCTCCAAACTTCATACAAATTTTTGAACAAAAAAGTACATATATGAATATTGTAATAACATCAAAATATGCTGCTCACAACAACAATACAATTTGAAACTCAAAAATCTATAGTATGCACTCCAACACTGAATGACTCCTACAATCTAAATGGAATGAGAACACAAAACAAAAAGCTTTTAGCACATTGGAAATCCCTGCATGAAATTGCTCTTAGAGACCCTCAGAACCATTTTCTTTGAGGCTCAATCTCCCTAGTTTATCATCCTTGGAGATTAATCCTTCTTTGGTTTACCAGTCTCTGAAGAATTTTCACAACCTATGAGAGAAACAATGCATAGAATGAATTGAAACTTGAGAGACAAAAGCAATAATATTCCATGCAAATTGCCAAGTCTCAAATGTTTTTGTGTACAAGAATGCAATATCAGGTAAGTTTTGAAGTGTTACAGTTTGTCTGGGATGCTCTGTTTTCATCAATTCAATATGTTTCTCTTCTTACACCAACACATACTAATCAAATACTTCAAAAGAAGGTTGAAGAGATATTGTGCATAGTCTACATTGTTCACATCTTGGTCAACATAATATTTTTGGTTTCTCTCTGGTGGTGTAAAGATGAATAGTTGACGGTTTTGGTAATATTGATGTTGATTGGCCTGACAAGCTTGTTTCTTTCATCTGCAATTGACCTTGATTAATTAATTTTGTTGTGGAGGATGTGTTGAGATATATTTGGGACCTGTTATGCTGTGTGTTGATCGACAACTCTTTTTCTCTTCATAATGTATATGTTTGGAGCCAACCTAATTGAGGTTTTGAGTTGTTGTGGAGGGTATTCATAGAAGAAAAAAATTATTTGTGAATGAAACCAAGTACAATGAATTTAGATTGAGCAGTATGCTGAAAATGAAGTGTGCGAAGTCAGTATGATGGAGTGATTATGTGAAAAAGGGACTGCAACATCAACATATGTTTGATGCGTCTTTTTAGCAGTTCATGTTCATATTTTTTGTTTTAATTTTCATGTATCTTTCTTTGAGATAGTGAGTCTCACTAGGTCCTTGTATCTTGCCCTAAGGTTGTGTGCCTTAGTTTGCAAGTCCTTGGGCAGTGAACCTTAAACACCATAGTAATTTTTGTAAGCAATGAGCTTCGTATATTATGAGTTAACTCTCACCTTGGTTTTTCCCTCATTGAGTTTTCCACGTAAAAATATTGGTGTCCTTTTGTGGTGTATGTTTTCATTTATGCTCTTCTTTTAGATAATGTGATTTGATGTTTAATATGCAAAATTGAATTGTTTAAGCTTTAGTATATGTTGATTCACCCCCCCTCTCAGCATTTTGGTGTGTTAAAAAATTTGTATTAGAGACAAGTGTCTTTAAGAAGCCTAACATCTAAGGTAGATCCTACACTTGAACACATGGGGTATGTAGAAAAGATCAATGATATGTTTATTCTAGAACTGAATTTAGAGTCAATGAAACCTAAAGGTTGGGACATCAATCCAAAATATTGTGAAGTATATTTTGAAGGAGAACTCCAGTCTACTCTTGAAGATTTGGATGAAGAAAGAACACTAAACATCAAATATGAGTGCATGCTTGAAAAATCAAAGGAGACAATTGTCAAATTGAAGGCACAAGATAAAGAATCAAAAGTAGAAATTGGAAAACTAAAAACTCAAATGGAAGGAGGTAAAGGATGTGAGACTAAACTCAAGGAGGCAAAAGTTGTGATCTTTAATTTGAAAGTTAGGATTGCAGAAGGCAAGAGGATTGAAGATTGTCTGAATACCAAGCTCAATGATAAAACTATTGACTGTTCAAAGCTTGAGGAAGAGATAGTCACTCTGAGAAAATAAATTGAAAAATAAAAAGAGAAGATTGACAAGGGTCAAAAATTGAGAAGAGGTTATGAAATTATTGATGAGTTGATTAACTCTCAAAAGCCATCAAAAGAGAAATCTAGTCTTGTTTTTGAAAAAGGGAAAAGTCTTATGACTAGTGCATCTGCAAACCTGTATGATAACTTCAAAGTAGGAAGAAATTCCGAAACAAGGGAGGAGAAATCCTACACTAAAAATCCTAAGGATAGATCCTC